>WNWK01018424.1:0-39983 GCA_009830355.1 Cherax destructor
AAACCAAGACAGCAATGCCTAAGCGTACGTAATGAGGCGAATAGATTGCTGGGATTTATATCAAGAAGTGTTAGCAACAGAAGTCCAGAGGTTATATTACAGCTTTATACATCATTAGTGGGGCCTCACCTAGATTACGCAGCTCAGTTCTGGTCTCCATATTACAGAATGGACATGGATTCGTTAGAAAACATTCAGCGTAGAATGACTAAATTAATACATAGCATTAGAAATCTTCCTTACGAAGAAAGATTGAAGATCCTTAAATTACATTCACTTGTAAGACGTAGAATGAGGGGAGACATGATCGAGGTATATAAGTGGAAAATGGGTGTTAACAAGGGGGATATAAATAAGGTCTTGAGGGTATCTCTCCAAGAGAGAACCCGCAATAGTGGATTCAAGTTGGATGAGTTTGGATTTAGAAAGGATATAGGAAAGTATTGGTTTGGAAATAGGGTAGTTGATGAGTGGAACAGTCTGCCTAGTAGGGTTATTGAAGCAGGGACCTTGGGTAGTTTCAAATTTAGGTTGGATAAATTCATGAGTGAAAGGGGTTGGATTTGAGTGGGAATTGCACATGAGTAAATAAAATTATCAAAGCTTATTTCTTGGGTAGCATTGAAAATTAGGTTGAACAAATATTCTGTTAGTGGGATGGAATGTGAAGGACCTGCCTAGTATAGGCCAATAGGCCTGCTGCAGTGTTCCACCTTTCTTATGTTCTTATGTACACTGAAAGCTTCTATGTCTCACTACATGTGCACAGAAAGCTTCTGTTTCACTACATGTACACAGAAAGCTTCTGTTTCACTACATGTACACTGAAAGCTTCTCTGTCTCACTTCATGTACACTGAAAGCTTCTATGTCTCACTACATGTACACTGAAAGCTTCTATGTCTCACTACATGTACACAGAAAGCTTCTGTTTCACTACATGTACACAGAAAGCTTCTGTTTCACTACATGTACACTGAAAGCTTCTATGTCTCACTTCATGTACAATGAAAGCTTCTATGTCTCACTACATGTACACAGAAAGCTTTTGTTTCAGTACATGTACACAGAAAGCTTCTGTTTCACTACATATACACTGAAAGCTTCTATGTCTCACTTCATGTACACTGAAAGCTTCTATGTCTCACTACATGTACACTGAAAGCTTCTATGTCTCACTACATGTACACAGAAAGCTTCTGTTTCACTACATGTACACAGAACGCTTCTGTTTCACTACATGTACACTGAAAGCTTCTATGTCTCACTACATGTACACTGAAAGCTTCTGTCTCACTACATGTACACTGAAAGCTTCTATGTCTCACTACATGTACACTGAAAGCTTCTATGTCTCACTACATGTACACTGAAAGCTTCTATGTCTCACTACATGTACACTGAAAGCTTCTATGTCTCACTACATGTACACTGAAAGCTTCTATGTCTCACTACATGTACACTGAAGTGAGAGGCTCAAGAATGGAAAATGAGTTTTGTATACAGAAAAATAGTTTAAAGTATCTGGAAACATTTTGGTGTAATACAATGTTTCTACAGCAAATTATAGCTATTTTAACAATGTTTCTTCAGCAAATTATAGCTATTTTAACAATGTTTCTGCAGTAAATTATAGCTATTTGAACAATGTTTCTACAGCAAATTATAGCTATTTGAACAATGTTTCTACAGCAAATTATAGCTATTTTAACAATGTTTCTACAGTAAATTATAGCTATTTGAACAATGTTTCTTCAGCAAATTATAGCTATTTGAACAATGTTTCTGCAGTAAATTATAGCTATTTGAACAATGTTTCTGCAGTAAATTATAGCTATTTGAACAATGTTTCTACAGCAAATTATAGCTATTTTAACAATGTTTCTGCAGTAAATTATAGCTATTTGAACAATGTTTCTACAACAAATTATAGCTATTTGAACAATGTTTCTACAGTAAGTTATAGCTATTTGAACAATGTTTCTACAGCAAATTATAGCTATTTGAACAATGTTTCTGCAGTAAATTATAGCTATTTGAACAATGTTTCTACAGTAAGTTATAGCTATTTGAACAATGTTTCTACAGCAAATTATAGCTATTTGAACGTCTGGTGACGACCCGCCAGGTAAATATATATGTCAACGTGGGGTGAATTTTTAGATTTTTTTTTAATTTTTTTGTCTATTTTTCTTTGTAATTCAGTAAATTTATCAGTGAAGATCATTACAGTGTTGGAGAAGCTTATAGCATAGAGTCTGGTCCTCGGCACAATATGTCTTATACTGACGTTACTATTACTAATAAACTTTATCACTTATACTGTTTATTCAGAAATGATAACAGACATAAGATAAATAAGATGAAAGCATAATAAAGACAGCCAAAATAATCTTATTTGGTATATTATAACGGAGGGTTGGTGGCCGCTTGGTTAAATGATTAGGTTAGGTTAGGTAAGGTTTGTCTTAGTCAGATCTACACAGGAGACCATGCCCAGCCCTTTTAGGGCAGGGTAGGTGCCAAAGCTGGAGCATACTACCATCTGCAGCTCTCAAGACTGCCCTTCCCATCAGCCTCCCTGGGGCGGGGAAGATGGCAGACCAGAGAGGCCTAGCTTCTCCCTACGAGGCTCGCGAGGGCAGGGAATGTGGTAAGGCCTGGGGACAATTGGTCCCAGACGATGAGGGGTAACTTGTACCTCCTCTCATGGGAGACATAGGTCTCAGACACTCCCACGACAGGGAGCCAAGGCCGGGTCACCATCCGGAAAAGACCTGGACCGGGAGAGTATCGGCGAATCAACACCAACAACAAACAATCTTAGATGATGACCCACCGTTGGAGCTTTCGGTCATGTGACCGAGGCCTTTCGCTGGCTTACCGGTCCATCCCTTTACAAACAAACAAACAAACAAACAAATTTTATTTCATTGCAGATTACATGGGTATCGGACTGCGTGCGGCCAGCAGTAACAGCCTGGTTGATCAGGCTCTGGTCCAACAAGAGGCCTGGTCACAGACCGGGCCGCGGGGGCGTTGACCCCTGGAATTCTCTCCAGGTAGACTCCAGGTAGACCCCCTCTTTGAAAGCATAAAACTTAGCCAATTTATCAGTTCTATCATGCATCTGAAGACCAATGTGAGATGGAATCCACAGCATGTGCACTCTGACTCTACTATCCAGAATCCTACCATACCTGTGCCTGGCTTCTGACACGAGCATGCTACAAGTTATACTTGATGAGTTGAGAGCATTTATGGATGACAGAGAATCAGTTACAATTAGAGAGTTAACCTTAGATACATGGACGCATTTGAGTGCAAGGAGTATGGCAAACAGTTCTGTCTGAAGGGTAGAGGCCCAGTTATTGATGCGTGCTCCAATTTCTTTAAGAGAGCCATCACTCTGTATGACAACAGCAGCACTACCAGCTGCACCAGTGGATTGGTGAACAGAACCATCAACGTAAATAATTTGTGAGAGAGTGTGCTGTTTGGCTAAATTATCAATACAGTTTAAGGCATCATGTTTGGCTTCAAGGCGAAGCTTTGGTTGTGATTTAAGAAGTAGTTTGGGGGGAAATGGAGGGATGGTAGTTTGGAATGGGGTAATATTCCATGGAGCGGAGAAGTGCCGCTGTTGCCTTACTTGCCACAGATCATGTATCTGATTCATGCGGAGGTCGGTTCCAGTTTTTTCGATCCGAAAAAAAGTAGTAGTAACATACACTAATACACCACACGTATATTATGTGTTGAGGACAATAGGCTAATCAGTAATGGTAATGTCAGCTTGTCTAAGGAAGTTGGTGAGATCACGTTCGTTTGATATAGAAAATTGCTGACCTGTTGATACTTTTCGAACTAGTATTTTCCCATCACGAGCGAAGCACTGATGGATTTTGTTCTCCAGTTTAAGTTTTCTCAGCCTAAACAGAAGGTTTTGACGTTTCCTGGTTAGGCACTCGTTGATGTATACTCCATTTTTCACTGTTATTGCTGATTTAGTTAGGTTCTTTTTTGTATCATATGAATGAAGTCTGATCATTATACTAGGTTTACCTTGTTTTCCTAGCAATCGTGTTTCCTTGATTTCATTCCTTTGCACATTAACTTGTAGGTGGTCTTGTAATATGGTAATAGCAGTTTCTTTGCACTGGGATTGAGTTATGTCTCTGGGAATGTGGTTGCTGTTTATTATAACTGCATCAGACAAGTTATCTTGTTCGGTTTTGTCATCTTGAAAATCAAGATATTCATCAAGTCGAGTGTGCATGTTGTTATTCCAGTCCTTGATTGCTGCTTCCACCTTCATATTCAGAGTTGTTATTTGATCGGTGTGACTGGTTATAACTGTTTGTAGAGTATTTTGTGTGTCAGTACTTCCCGATGTAATCTTCTCTTCAAGGTTTTGGATCTTGATCTCGAGGTTAGTTAGCTTGGATTCATATTTCACTAGTTTTGCTTTGATGTCTTTGTTTTCAGCTTCAAGGGCAAAGATGTATTCCCTAATAGTATCAGGAGTAGTCATACCTTGGTGCCCAGGAAGGAATCCTACGAAGCTGGTGGGGTTGGTGGGAGAGTCAGCCATGGTGGGTGATGTTATTGTTGTCGTCGGGGTCCGGGCGGGGGTGTTGGGGGTTGTTGATGCACCGGCTTTCTGTTGTGTAGACATGTTGTGTTTCAAAGTCCTTAGCGTTGGTTTCTTGGTACTGTTGTTGTTACCTCTGCGATTTCCGCTCATAGTATCACTAGTGAAGCTATGGAGGAGGCTTTATTTCCTTTAGATTGGGTTAGGCGTTCGTCTGGCAGCGCGGGCGATGTTTGGGTTTGCAGGGCTGTCTTCCTTAGATCTTCAATTTTGTTAAGGTTTGGGTAGCATTTCTAGTATTCTTGGGTCATTATGTGATCTACGTGGGTTTGTGCAGTTGTACCTTCAATTAGGCCATCACAAGCTTTGATGAGCGCTGAGTTTTTTGGAGAATAAGGGCTGCTAGGATGCTGCCTCTGCCGCTGTCAAGATATTAGAGCTAGGAAAAAAAGACCCCCTCCCATACCACCAATCCAACTACATTCATCTTTGCTAATACACAGGGTCTAAAGCCAGCAACAAACAACAAGGTACCTTACATTCGTGGACTGCTTACAGAGTCAAATCCTATGTTTGCGGCTTTCACAGAGACCCACATAAGAGATCACTTGGACAATGAAATATGGATCCCGGGCTACAACCTATACAGGTGTGACAGAGTGAACAGGCAAAAAGGGGGGTTGGCCTGTATATCACAGAGTCACTTATATGTTCAGAACTACTAAATGCCTCAAATGATGTAGTTGAAGTATTAGCAATAAAGGTCGAGAATCAAAACCTGGTCATCGTGGTTGTCTACAAGCCCCCGGATGACACGTCCCAACAATTCCAGGAACAGCTTCTGAAAATTGACCACTGTCTGGAAAATCTTCCAGCTCC
This sequence comes from Cherax destructor, assembly GCA_009830355.1. Lineage (NCBI taxonomy): Eukaryota > Metazoa > Arthropoda > Malacostraca > Decapoda > Parastacidae > Cherax > Cherax destructor. Next base: position 5,473 of record WNWK01018424.1, read on the forward strand.
TGCCCCCAACATCTTGCTACTGGGGGATTTCAACCTCAGGCACCTAAAATGGAGGAACACTGCAAACAATGTTTTAGCAGAGATAACACCAGGAGGCAGCTCAGATGAAAATTCAAACATGCATGAACTTTTAAATCTCTGCACCAAGTTCACCTTAAACCAGCAAATAGTAGAGCCCACAAGATTAGAGAATACGCTGGACCTCATCTTCACCAACAATGATGATCTGATACGAAATGTCATCATATCAAAAACAATATACTCAGATCACAACATAATAGAGGTCCAGACATGCATGCGGGGAGCCCCAGATCAACAAAATGTGATCAGCCGCGAGGGAGCTTTCTCCAAATTCAACTTCAATAACAAAAACATAAGGTGGGACCAAGTAAACCAAGTCCTAAATGATATAAACTGGGAAGATTGCCTAAGCATCACGGATCCCAACCTATGTCTAGAACAAATTAACTCTGTGGTACTTGAGGTTTGCTCAAGGCAAATTCCCTTAAGGAAAAGGAGGAGAAGATGCAAACTAGAAAGAGAGAGGCGCTCCCTATACAGGCGAAGGCAAAGAATAACGGAGCGGCTACAGGAGGCCAATATCTCTGAAATACGTAGGAAGACACTAGTCAGAGAAATAGCAAACATCGAATTAAAACTAAAGGAATCTTACAGGAATCTAGAGACACGGGAAGAACTAAAAGCCATAAATGAAATTGAAAGAAACCCTAAGTATTTCTTTTCCTATGCAAAATCAAAGTCGAGAACAACAACCAGTATTGGGCCCCTACTTAAACGGGATGGGTCCTACACAGATGACAGCAAGGAAATGAGTGAGTTACTTAAATCCCAGTATCACTCAGTTTTTAGCGAGCCACTAACCAGACTGAAAATCGAAAACCTAAATGAATTTTTTATGAGAGTGCCACAGAACTTGACAGACGCATGCCTTTCTGACATCACTACGACGCCAAATGACTTAGAAAAGGCAATAAATGACATGCCCATGCATTCCGCTCCAAGCCCAGACTCATGGAACTCCGTGTTCATCAAGAACTGCAAGAAGCCCCTATCACATGCTTTTAACATCCTATGGAGAGGGAGCATGGACACTGGGATCGTCCCGCAGCTACTAAAAACAAAAGACATAGCCCCGCTCCACAAAGAGGGCAGTAAAGCAATAGCAAAGAACTACAGACCAATTGCGCTAACGTCCCATATCATAAAAATCTTTGAAAGGGTTCTAAGAAGCAAGATCGCCACCCATCTTGATACCCATCAATTGCACAACCCAGGACAGCATGGGTTTAGAGCAGGCGGCTCCTGTCTGTCCCAACTACTGAACAACTACGACAAGGTCCTGGATGCTCTAGAAGATAAACAGAATGCAGATGTTATATACACAGATTTTGCAAAAGCCTTTGACAAGTGTGACCATGGTGTGATAGCACACAAAATGCGTGATAAAGGAATAACAGGAAAAGTTGGTAGATGGATCTATAATTTCCTAACATGTAGAACACAAAGAGTAGTAGTCAACAGAGTAAAGTCTGAGGCAGCTACTGTGAAAAGCTCTGTTCCACAAGGCACAGTACTTGCTCCCATCCTATTCCTCATCCTCATATCAGACATTGACAGGGATATAAGCCACAGTGCGGTGTCTTCCTTTGCAGATGGCACCCGAATCTGTATGACAGTGTCCACCGTTGAAGACACTGCTAGACTCCAAGCAGACATAAACCAAATCTTTAAATGGGCTGCAGAAAACAATATGAAGTTCAATGATGAGAAATTTCAATTACTCAGATACGGAAAACGTGAAGAAATTAAAATCTCATCGGAGTACAAAACTAATTCCAACCACACAATAGAGCGAAAAACTAATGTCAAAGACCTGGGAGTGATCATGTCAGAGGATCTCACCTTCAAGGACCATAACAAAGTAGCAATTGCATCTGCTCGAAAAATGACAGGATGGATAATGAGAACCTTCAAAACCAGGGATGCCAAGCCCATGTTGACACTTTACAGATCGCTTGTTCTATCTAGGCTGGAATATTGCTGCACACTAACTGCACCTTTCAAGGTGGGTGAAATCGCTGACCTTGAAAATGTGCAGAGAACCTTCACCGCACGCATAAGTGCGATAAACCACCTCAACTACTGGGAACGCTTGAAGTTCCTAAACCTGTACTCTCTAGAACGCAGGCGGGAGAGATACATTATTATATACACATGGAAAATTCTCGAGGGCTTAGTACCAAACTTGCACACAAAAATCACTCCCTACGAAAGCAAAAGACTCGGCAGGCGATGTAACATCCCCCCAATGAAGAGCAGGGGTGCCACTAGCACGTTGAGGGACAACACAATAAGTGTCAGGGGCCCAAGATTGTTCAACTGCCTCCCAGCATACATCAGGGGGATTACCAACAAACCCCTGGCTGTCTTCAAGCAGGCACTGGACAGGCACCTCAAGTCGGTACCTGATCAGCCGGGCTGTGGTTCGTACGTTGGACTGCGTGCGGCTAGCAGTAACAGCCTGGTTGATCAGGCTCTGTTCTAACAGGAGGCCTGGTCACAGACCGGGCCGCAGGGGCGTTGACCCCTGGAATTCTCTCCAGTTAGACTCCAGGTAGTTAAGTATCTTAATGACAACAACATTCTTCATAGTTACCAATCAGGCTTTAGGAGATCTTACTCAACTGACACCGACCTAATTCATCTGATGGATTACATGAGAACTGGAATGTCTATAGGGAACCTCATAGGAATGGTAACTTTAGACTTGCAAAAGGCCTTCGATACTGTCAACCACAATATATTATGTAAGAAACTTCAAGCTATCGGCATAGGTTCCACAGACTGGTTTAAGTCCTATCTTAGTAACAGGAAACAAATTGTCAAAATCAACAAAACGGAATCAGAACCACTGCCGATAGCATGTGGAGTTTCCCTAGGTAGTATTCTGGGTCCCTTATTATTCCTGTGTTATGTAAATGATATGCCCATCAGTGTCAAGTGCAAACTCCTACTGTATGCGGATGACAGTGCTCTGTTAGTGTCAGGTAAAGACTCACAAGATATAGCTAATGTATTAACACTGGAACTGGAGTCCTGCAGCAAATGGTTAGTAGACAACAAACTATCGTTACATCTCGGGAAAACAGAAGCCATACTCTTTGGCACGAAATATAAACTGAGAAGGGTAAATAATTTTAATGTATACGGTGTAATGGGGAACCCATCACTTCAGTTTCCCCAGTAAAATATCTGGGAATACCCTTTGACCCATGCATGTCAGGAGAATTGATAGGGAACAGTGTAGTAAAGAAAGCGAATGCCAGACTGAAGTTCCTCTACAGACAAGCACAGTGTCTACCTACTGAGGCTCGCAGGACCCTATGTCTAGCCCTTATACAATGTCATATTGACTACGCTTGCTCTTCATGGTTCTCTGCCTTGACAAAAAACTGAAAGATAAACTGCAAATCACCCAGAACAAAATGGTAAGATTCATCCTGGACCTGGGCCCAAGAGAACATGTAGGCCAGGATGAATTACAACAATTGGATATGCTGAAGACTGAAGACAGAGTAAAACAACTTAAGTTAAATCAAGTTTATAAAATTGCTCACAAGCAGTGTCCAGAATATCTTGCTGCCAATTTTGTCAAGGCTGGGAACCAAAGCAGTCATAGTACTAGGGGAGAGAGCACAACTTTGTAGTACCCACAGTCAGTAGCCAGGCTTCAAACACCTTTTATTGTACAGCAATAAAGGAATGGAACAGACTGCCTGCACATGTCAAAGGCAGTCATAGCATGAGCCAGTTCAAGAAAAGAGCCAAAAGGAACCTAATGAATGTAGCAACAGAAAGGGATGAGAATTATTTTTTATTTTTCTAACTAACACACATGTAAATGTAAAGAACTCTTTTTACCTTATTCCTAGTATACATATATTCTTTATAATATAATAGCATATATCTCCTACAATGTATAATATTAATGTACTAAAAGGACCCCAATGAAAATAAGTCACTCTGTCTGGCTTTTTGGGTTATCCTAGGTTCTCTATACATATGCTGCTATGTATGATAATCTATGTAAATGTATTTGTGTATACCTGAATAAACTTACTTACTTACTTACTTATAACCATTGTCAATTTAGTCAAATGATTTATTCAAGTACCTGACCATAAAGGAAAGGTTTTCTTTGTTACCTCTGGTCTCTTACTAAAGAAAACGGTGTAGTATACAGGGGAAACAATAAGAAATCACTTATATTGTATAGTAAAGCCAAAAGTAGCATGATATTCGCGATATTTTTTTCTTTTTCTACGTAATCAACTGTGCGAGTGTTTACCCCATAATCTCGCAAGTAAGATTTTGGCCTATTGATTGACGAATTTCCATTATTAATGATTAGACTGAAATGATTTTCACAGAAAACAAAACAAACTGTACTCACCTAATTGTGGTTGCAGGGGTCGAGACTCAGCTCCTGGCCCCGCCTCTTCGCTGTCCGCTACTGGGTCTCTGCTCTCCCTGCTCCATGAGCTTTATCATACCTCGTCTTAAAACTATGTATGGTACCTGCCTCCACTATATCTTTCTCTAGACTATTCCACTTCCTGACTACTCTGTGGCTGAAGAAATGCTTCCTAACATCCCTTTGACTCATCTGAGTCTTCAGCTTCCAGTTGTGTCTCCTTGTTTCTGTGTTCCCTCTCTGGAACATCCTGTCACTGTTTCAGTTTCTAATGGACACACATTTTGAATATCTCAAATATTTTTTATTTTGTGTGAGGGGGTTAAAAGACATATTTCAGTGAATGTCAAAAGCGTACCAAATTGTGGGATGTAGGTGACATAGAGTGAGTCAAAGTTGGCTGGCCGGCGGCACCCGTGCGCCGCCTGTAGGTGAGGCAGAGAAACTCGAGTGGTAAACAGTGTGGGGCCGACGAACACGTCCTTCCTATTATGTAAGTCAGTAATTACGTGTTATGTAGGGAAAGGCCCTGCACACCCACTATAGATTTCTGTCCGTACAGTGTACAATTAATGATATATTAGGATTAGGAGGTACAATGTGCGCTTATCTAGTCAGGTGTGCATCCTAATTTGTGTACTTTGTTTCCTTGCAGCTTGGAGCATTCGCTATGTTGTATCTTAATAAAGGATTATCAGCACACACCCGAATGTCTCTTTGACCACAAATGTATTTTTTTCGGCATGAAGACAATGTATATTGTTGAACTAGGCATAAGAATTAACAACTGGGCGTCTACACTGCAAACTGAATTGTTTGCAATCCTAATGGCACTAAAGCTAACTTATGACACTGAGCTTGACTCTATCATCATTACTGATTCTATGTCATCATTGAAGGCTCTTGACTCATATAATGACTCTAACAGCATGCTCATTGGAGAAGCCAGGTATAGATACTAAAAAATCTGGGACAAAGGAATTAATGTACAATTGCTATGGATTCCGTCACACATTGGATTACTCCTTCATGATAAAGTTGATATGTTAGCCAAGAAGAGCACCCAGAAGGAGAATGTAGAATATAACTTTGGTATATCTGTGTCTAGCATTAGGAATAATATTAGGAGAGAAGTAAATAATGAAAATGATTGCTATAGGAATGCAGTTAGAAGCCTGAGTAGATCTATAACCCACTATGATAACATAGATAAGTATGTTTATGGAGCAACTTGCAATGTGAACAGACTGACTGATGTTGTATTGGCCAGGCTTCGGCTTGGCTACAAGTACTTCTGGCAGTTTGGGAGACACAGATGATCAAACTAAATGCAAATTATGTGATCAGGCATATGGTCACTGTCTTGAACACTATGTGCTGAATTGTCCACTTATTGAGGAATACAGAGATAGACAGTATAATAATTTATGTGACATGTCAAGGTATCTTATTAATGAAAATAAGATACCAGATATACTAAGCAAATTTCCTAAATTTGCTTGTAACAGATAAGTGAACTGTAGATATAAATCCATATATACACCTGTTAACACTTTTGGGGCCTAGTTCTTAGGCCTTTTGTGTATCCATATGCTCTTGCGCTACCGTCCACAGGATGGATATGGGGTGCACAATAAACTAGCCACTTCGGTGGCAAAATCTTGATCTAAATCTATCTATACATGTGCTGCTTTGTATGATAATCTATGTAACTGTATTTGTGTATACCTGAATAAACTTACTTATTATTATTTCATAACACCAATATGCCAGCAGAATGGAAGACTTTTTTTTTTTATATTTTATTTAAAAGACATATTTCATCATACATAGTAATAATACAATAAAAGAAATCATAACCAAAAGTAACAAGTACTCCCAGAAGGATATAACACATAACAGTACATTAGTTACCCACACTAACTGACATTACGTATACAGTAAATTGTAACATGACATTCACTATAAATGAATACTTGACTACAAAACAATGACCATACAAGGTTCATACACCGTAAACCTTAAATAACATCTCACACCCAAAAGGCTCAAAACAAACAGTGGGATGTAAACAAACCCCACTTACCATAATGACAAAAACATAAATTAATTATATTTATGAAACATAGAAAACTTTACACTGCAACCCCCACACCTATTTTTTTTTTTTTTTTTTATAAAAATAATAAATATGTACAATCATACATTACACAACCCAACAACAAGAGATAATAAAACAAGTCCCATGATACATTAACTCATAGCATAAGGAAGAATACACATAATCCTTGAATAAAAGCAGGACTTATCACGATAATAACAACAGATCACTCGCTCAAACACAACCCCAAAACCCAACACAATTATTATAATCAAAAGAAGCACTAACCAAAACCCACACAAAATAACCATTACATCTCCATGGTACAACTAAAGATACCATCTATGACCGCATCCACAATCATAAGTACAGCTCACCCTGACAGATGTCCCCCCTTCCCCATAGACACAAGAAATAATTGCAAGACGTCAAAGAACCCCACTCGCTCGTCACGAAAATATATGTCCATACTATACCTGCTAACTCATAGCAACACCCAACAAAAGACACAATATAAAGCAAGATATCTGTACAAAAAAAAATAAAAAATATCCCTAACACAGTATCAAAATGTTGCACACAAGCTCCTATAAGTTATTCATCGATTTATTTCTCATTATGCTTACTCAGACATGACACAAAATAAACATTGTCATTTCACAAGATGTCTCACAATATGCTTTTAACAGAAAGACTTAAAATCCAAAGGTTCAGCTCCCTAAAACTGGACACTAAACATCCTAAAAAAAAACACGAGTTATTATTGATACAGGACCATGAATCATCCTGACATAATTCATTACATAATGAACACACTGTTAACCATGTTCAAACTTTTTTTTTTTTATAAACACCATTATAAAATACATACTGAAACCCTTGAAAACAAGGGTAAAAACCAAAGTAACTTAGTAACACCCCACAGGGTACATAATATACCTATTTCACTCTGAATAATAACAAAAACTACAATATCAATAATGATAAGGAAAATATCCCACAAACTGTTATATTTACAATCTTTATGCATAACATTATCTTGCAAGTTACAATGAAAACAAAGCAATAGCACCTCACAGGCATCACTCACAAGGCCTCACAGGACCTGACAAGCGTGCACTATCCACTCATAACTCCTAACCATCCTGCTAGCTCAAAACTTGCAGCAGCAACATCCTATCTCATGTGCCGTGCTATACATAGGACAAAAAATAAACCCGAAAGAAAACCAAAAAGCTGCAAACAGGGAAAGCCACCTCCCAATGAAACCCCCCACACCCACCAACCCCATCCCCCCGTCCTCAGTCTCCCAGAGTTCACACAAAACGTGACACACAACTCCATGCATCCCTTCCCCCCTGCCAGTCCAAAGTCAGGTTACACATTCCCAAAATGAGTCGTCCACCGTCAACCCCCCCTCCCCCCACAACACAACATACACTTTCCCACTCTACATTCATGCCTAAATGCAACCAAGACAAACACTCCCTCAACCTCACCCCATCCTACGTAAATAGCCCCTTTCATCGTAGCACACTCCCACCCCAATAACCCCCACCGTAAGTTCCCTATAACCAGTAGTAAAAACCTAGCCCACCCCTCCCCATATAATAACCTATTCCTACATTTCGTTCTATACATAGCTGCAGCAATAGCCCTTATCCGAACACCCCAGGTTGTTCCCTCAAAGCCAAGATACAGTCACAAAATCCACTGCCAAATACATGAGCCCCCTCCTAACACATCCCTCCACCCCCTATATCTAAACACATAAACCTCAATGCATTAATCCCCCCCCCCCATTTCTCTTACTACTCCCCCCACCCAATACCGGACGTCCTCTAGTTGATCACAAAAATATAACCCATGATACGTCGTGTCCTCTCCTCCACACCTAACACACTGGGCATCCCTGCTAACCCCATTTTGAACAAAACTGCCCTGGAAGCAAGTACCCCATGCAAAAACCTAAACATGACCTCCCTTGACCTCGCCTTCAACCACATACCCCGCAACCCACTCCATATCCCTTTCCAATTATACACTGGAAACACCGCTTCCCCCTCATAAACCTCCCTTCCTCCCCGACTCTCCCTAATACACTAGCCGTAACGTTACCCAGATTCCTCACACTCAAAAGCCTGCGCAACATATTCCCACACTGGTCCAACTCCTTCCCCCTCCACCATTTCTTCAATACCCCCATTACCCCACCCACTCGTTTCCCCTGTACCCCTCCCTCTCCAGAAAGCAGGACTTCACATACACACTCATGACACGCATCTCCAAATTAATTAACCCCATACCCCCAAACCCACCCTCTTCATTACAACTTCCTTTCGCAACCAATGCCTACCAGACCCCCATACATACCTGAAGACCCTTCTTATCAACTCCGCAACATCGCCTTTCAAAATTGGGTAAATCCTCGCCACATGCCATATCTTACTATAAACCAAAACATTCACCACAATCACACGCTGCAACATAGTTAACCCCCCCGGCCTCCACCCATTCATCCGATGTATTGCCCTCGTCATTACACCTCCCACAGTAACACGTCTCGCTTCACCCAAATCATTCATAAAAATGATACCACATATCTTTAATCTATCGGCAACTGACCACCCACACCTCAACGCCAACCCTCCACCCACCCACGTCCCTACTTCCAATAGGCGAGACTTGGCCCTATTAATCCTCATACCTGTCGCTCTCCCAAAAATCCCCACGATCGTCCCTACAGCCTCCAAACTCCTCTCCCTCCTCACCAGCACCGTAGTATCATCCACGTAACCAATAATACCCCCATCACCACTTAAATTCCCACACCCCCCTCCCACTTCTGTCTTAACTAATCTATACAATGGGTCCTGCAGACATGCAAAAAGCATTTGCGACAGGGGACAACCCTGCCGCAACCCCTTCCCCATACACACTTCTCCACCCACCATCCCATTAACTTGTACTCTCACTCTTGCTTCCCTATATAATGTCTCAGCCCAGCCTACAATTTCTTCCCCAAAACCCTGCCTCCTCATAATCCTCCACAGCATTTCCCTATCCACACTATCATATGCTGCCTCCCAATCCAATGCAAGGACCCCCTCTTCCATGTCCTCAATAAATTTCCTAATCCTTTCATGCCCCCTTGCCATACACCTGCCAGGTATACCATACTGCCCTTCCTCTACCACTCCTCCAACCACCCTCTTAATCCTATTCCCCAACACTTTTGCAAATATCTTATAATCAGCGCACATTAACGATAATCCTCTATAATTCTTGATTCTATCTCTCTCCCCTCCCTTGCCCACCAAAACCACCACCCCAGTACGCTGTGTCAACCCCATCCTCCCATTCTCCTTCATACCATTAAGAACCCTAACCAAACACTCCTTTAGGATACCCCAATGAGTTACATAAAAGTCATTAGGGATCCCATCCATCCCTGGCGCCTTTCGTTTACTCAAACCACTCACAGCTCCCCAAACCTCGTCCTCACTAATCACCCCCCCATTTCCTCCCTATCCTCATCTCCCAATTTCTGCACAATTCCCTCTACCACAACATCACCCTCCTGTCCCCCACATTCCCCGCCCTCAAGTATCTCTGAAACCACGATGTTAAATATAAACTTATAGCCTCAGTCGACCTCATTACCTGCCCCAACGCATACCCCTCTAGTCATTCTCCACCACCATCCTCGATACCATCATTCCCTCCCTCCGTTTCCTACAATTTCGCAACACACATGCCGACGGCCTATCACCCCATAGAGCCTCCTCAAGCCCACCACGTAATCGAATTGCATCAAAACGCTCATTTTGCAGTAACAGCAGCCTATCCTTAAGTTCCTCCATCTCGACCATATGGCGACCAGACCTACCCTCACAACAAAGCCCCAGCTGTCCCTCCAAATACTTCTCCAGACCATACCTCCACTGCGCTTCCTCCCGTCCCCTTACCCTATAGAATTTTCTGATAGCCGGCTTAGCCACCCCTTCCCACCATCCTACCACATCTTCCACCACTTTCCCTTGCACCCACATACACTCCCACCACTTCTCAAAGCATGCCCTACCCTCCTCTCCATCCAAAAGCCGCACGTTTAATTTCCAATGACCCGAATACCACCTTACCATCCCCTCCCATGCCAGTTCCACCACAACCCCTCTGTGGTCAGAAAACCCCACGTCCACACACCTCACCTCCCCTACATCCACAGCCCGAGACACGTAAATTCTATCAAGGCGAGCAGCGTAGCCTCTTCTAATAAATGTGTGGTCCACCTTCCAGCCACCTCCCACCACATCTACAACCCCAGCACTCCCCAAAACGTCCCTCAACACGCCCAATTCACAACCCGCCCCTCTCGGCTCCACATCCTTCTTCCTAATAATACTGTTCCAATCACCCCCTATCACCCCTACCTCTGCCATACCTCCCAAGAAAAAACCAACTGATCCCTAACAAAATCCTCCTTGATCCTTCTACTGCTCCCAGCCGGCAAATATACCCCCACAAACGTCACCCTCACACCTCCCCAGTCCCCATCGACCTTCACCACCCTCCCCTCCTCCCATGCCAAAAGCTGAAAGGGGCTATTTTCGTTCACTACTACCGCTGCACCACCCTTGAACTTACCCGAACACCCGCATACACTCTATACCCAGGCAGCAAAAGATCTCTTCCATACTTATAGTTATGTTCCTGCAAAAACGCCACATCAATCGCCAAACGTCTTAGAGTCCCCACTACCCACGATCTTCTCACTTCATCCTTCAGCCCATTAACATTTAACGTGAGGCACCTGAAAATGCTAGAGGTGGCTTTCCCTTAGATCTTCCATCCCTGATCGATGCCTGTTTTCCAGTCCCAAGACCTTTAACCAGGGACCTCTTACCCCTCGTCTCACTCACACCATCTACAATCTTGGAAGTCTGACGAGGCACCTCAACCAATACCTTTTTACCGGTCCCTTGACCAGGAGTCAGGACGTCATCCTCCTCACTCCTCATCGACCTCTTGCGAGAATCACTACTAACCTCCATATCCAACCTCTCATCCTCCTGATGCACTGACACTTGCACCTCTTGCACATTCAAGTGTAAAGCCTCCAGACCATCTTTCCCCATTGTACCCACTTCACCCAAAAACCCACCACCAGGGCTCACAGAACCCTCAAGCACCTTCCCTTGGGTACTGTCCAACAGTCCCTGCAATACCTCAGGCAAAACCGCCTCCAAACCCACATCCAATGTCAATTCCTCTTGCACAAGACGTTCCTCACACACTTCCACTCCCTGCGACTGTACCGGCAGGGTCGCACACACGTCCACTGTTCCCTGTACTATGTCACTCCACTTTCCCACTGATGCCACAACATCACTGTCACTCCTCACTTCCTCAGGCACACCCTGGTCCATCGCAGGGTGTCTCCCGAATGGTCGCCGTCCCTGTCGCCTCTCACACTCAGCAGCAATATGCTCATAAGAGTCACAAACGTTGTGTAGTTTTAAAAATAGGCTAGATAAATATATGAGTGGGTGCGGGTGGGTGTGAGTTGGACCTGACTAGTTTGTGCTACTAGGTCAGATGTCGTGCTCCTTCCTTAAGTGAATGTTACCTGAACTGGATGGGTCGGGGCATTGGCTTAAGCCGGTGGGAGATTTGGACCTGCCTCGCATGGGCCAGTAGGCCTGCTGCAGTGTTCCTTCTTTCTTATGTTCTTATGTTCTAAACCTGTGACCTAAACTCTTCCAACACCACATAGGATGGAATAGGCTTCCGTAAAGTCATCTTCAAGCTGAAAGACCCTTCTGGGACTCCTGCATAAAAACCATCTGTCCACCTTCCCATAGCTGCATAATGTATCACACCATACACCGAAAATGCAGCTCTCACATCCTGCTCCGTCGCTTCGAATGGCAAATTCCTAATCTTGATCCATGTGTAACGTCTGGAGACATCCTTGAGCTTTACCTCCACTGCAGCAGTCACAGGAAGGCAAACTTCTTCATACTTTTCCACAAGTTTGTTGTATACAGCCGCCGTGTTAAGCTTGATGAATATCCTTGCACTCCCATTTAATGCAATGCCATAAATGTCTCCATGTTCAACTCCATAAACGTCTCTGATGATAGCTGGCAGCAAAACTCCTGCATTGGTAGGATAAATGGCTCCTTTTACCAATTCAACACAGACAGTGTTAATACGATGACGATACAACTCCACCATTTTGCTGCTTGAAGAAAACTGTGTCACTCCACAAGTTCCCACCAGAGGCCACTGTTCGTTGGATGCGCCAAGTGCAAACTCAGGAACAACTGCGCAAGACAACCTCCCGGCCCGAGAGCGAAGAGGTGAATGCATGGAAGACTTGAAGAATGTCTGTGCTTTACACCGAAACTTAAACAACCACTCAATCAACTTCAAAGACGCAAGACTCATTGTCAGGGAAGAAGACACTTAGAGACACAAGATCTTAGAATCATCTTTCTTCTTTATATCACACAATTTCAACCCCAACAACGGCATTTACAACACAGTTCAACCCCTTGTCAGTAATTTCATCATTATCCTACATAGTAACAAACCTACTTACCCATTACGTCAATATTCTCCTTATATATAACCATGTAGCCTCTGCTCAGGTAAATCTTCTTGTGACAAGTTAACACCCATTGTGTGCCAGAAATGTAGTCAATAAAACACTGTGTCTGTTTTAAACATATATCTCCATCGGGAAGCTGAGCTGGATAAAGCGTAAACTGAGAGTGACCCTTACCAATCCTACAATAACAACACTCAGTTGGAACTGGACAGGTGCCCTATAAAACCCCAACCACAACTGGACAGGTATTAGACGGTCTGTTGGACAGGTATTAGACGGACTGTTGGACAGGTATTAGACGGACTGTTGGACAGGTATTAGACGGACTGTTGGACAGGTATTAGACGGTCTGTTTGACAGGTATTAGATGGACTGTTGGACGTATTAGACGGTCTGTTGGACAGGTATTAGACGGACTGTTGGACATGTATTAGACGGACTGTTGGAAAGGTATTAGACGGACTGTTGGACAGGTATTAGACGGTCTGTTGGACAGGTATTAGACAGACTGTTGGACAGATATTAGACGGTCTGTTTGACAGGGATTAGACGGTCTGTTGGACAGGTATTAGACGGTCTGTTGGACAGGTATTTGACGGTCTGTTGGACAGGTATTAGATGGTCTGTTGGTCAGGTATTTGATAGTCTTTTGGACAGGTATTTGACGGTCTGTTGGACAGGAATTTGACGGTCTGTTGGACACGTATTAGACGGTTTGTTGGACAGGTATTAGACGGTCTGTTAGACAGGTATTTGACGGACTGTTGGACACGTATTAGACGGACAGTTGGACAGGTATTTGACGGACTGTTGGACAGGTATTTGACGGTCTGTTGGACAGGTATTAGAGGGACAGTTGGACAGGTATTAGAAGGACTGTTGGACAGGTATTAGAGGGACAGTTGGACAGGTATTAGACGGACTGTTGGACAGGTATTTGACGGAAAGTTGGACAGGTATTTGACGGACTGTTGGACAGGTATTTGACGGAGAGTTGGACAGGTATTTGACGGACAGTTGGTCAGGTATTAGACGGACAGTTGGACAGGTATTTGACAGACAGTTGGACAGGTATTTGACAGACAGTTGGACAGGTATTAGACGGACTGTTGGACAGGTATTTGACGGACAGTTGGACAGGTATTAGACGGACAGTTGGACAATTATTTGACGGACAGTTGGACAGGTATTAGACGGATTGTTGGACAGGTATTAGACGGTCTGTTGGACAGGTATTAGACGGACGGACAGTTGGACAGGTATTAGACGGACAGTTAGACAGGTATTAGACGGACAGTTGGACAGGTATTAGACGGACAGTTGGACAGGTATTAGACGGACAGTTGGACAGGTATTAGACGGACAGTTGGACAGGTATTAGACGGACAGTTGGACAGGTATTAGACAGACAGTTGGACAATTATTTGATGGACAGTTGGACAGGTATTAGACGGACAGTTGAGAGTGACTGAGGTGTAAGTATGGTTTATTGTTCTCTCAGATTTTTAAGATTTAAGTCTGGTTTTACTTACTATTTTAGAACTGTGTCGTTGAATTTGAGTTATAATAATGATATCACTTAACAGTTCTGTCTTCCTAGTAAGTATGTTTATTCAGGTATACACAAATACAGTTACATAGATTATCATACATAGCAACATATGTGTACATTACCCAGGATAACCCATAACAGTCAGAGTGACTTATTCACTTAAGAACATAAGAAAGGAGGAACACTGCAGTAGGCCTGTTGGCCCATACTGGGCAAGTCCTTCACAAATCCAACCCAGTAACTGGCCAAAGCCAGTCAGTTGCAAGTTTCATCCACTTAAGAGGGATGGAGCACTTAAGAGGGATGGAGCACTTAAGAGGGATGGAGCACTGCACCTGACTCACTAGTGACAGTCAGTCAGGTTTAACTCACACCCACTCATGTATTTGTCTAACCTATTTTTAGAACTACACTATGTTTTAACTTCAATGACGATACTCGGGAGTTTGTTCCACTCGTCCACAACTCTGTTCCATTGGAGTTCTTGTCTGCCAACCTTCCCTTCCATGTATAGACGTGCAGATGATTCATTAACTTTGTAACTTGGTCATGATTGTGACCAGATCTACCTGGAGTTCATTACCTTTGTAACTTGTTCATGATTGTGACCAGATCTACCTGGAGTTCATTACCTTTGTAACTTGTCATGATTGTGACCAATCTACTGGAGTTATTACCTTGTAACTTGTTCATGATTGTGACCAGATCTACCTGGAGTTCATTACCTTTGTAACTTGTCATGATTGTGACCAGATCTACTGGAGTTCATTACTTGTAACTTTTCATGATTGTGACCAGATCTACCTGGAGTTCATTACTTGTAACTTGTCAGATGTACCAGTCTACCTGGAGTTCATTATTGTAACTTATCATGATTGTGACCAGATCTACCTGGAGTTCATTATTGTAACTTGTCATGATTACCAGATCTACCTGTTTTATTTGTAACTTCATATTTACCAGATCTACTTGGTTCATTACCTTGTAACTTTCTGATTTACGATCTACCTGGGTTCATTACCTGTAACTGTTCATGATTTGACCAGATCTACCTGATTCATTACCTTGTACGTTCATGATTGTGACCAGATCTACCTGGAGTTCATTACCTTTAACTTGTTCATGATTGTGACCAGATCTACCTGGAGTTCATTACCTTGTAACTTGTTCATGATTGTGACCAGATCTACCTGGAGTTCATTACTTTGTAACTTTCATGATTGTGACCAGATCTACCTGGAGTTCATTACCTTGTAACTTGTCATGATTGTGACCAGATCTACCTGGAGTTCATTACCTTTGTAACTGTTCATGATGTACCAGATCTACCTGGAGTTCATTACCTTTGTAACTTTCATGATTGTGACCAGATCTACCTGGAGTTCATTACCTTTGTAACTTGTTCAGATTGTGACCGATCTACCTGGAGTTCATTACCTGTAACTTGTTCATGATTGTGACCAATCTACCTGGAGTTCATTACCTTGTAACTTGTTCATGATTGTGACCAGATCTACCTGGAGTTCATTACCTTGTAACTTATCATGATTGTGACCAGATCTACCTGGAGTTCATTACCTTTGTAACTTGTCATGATTGTGACCAGATCTACCTGGAGTTCATTACCTTTGTAACTTTCATGATTGTGACCAGATCTACCTGGAGTTCATTACCTTTGTAACTTGTCATGATTGTGACCAGATCTACCTGGAGTTCTTACTTGTAACTTGTTCATGATTGTGACAGATCTACCTGAGTTATTACCTTGTAACTTGTCATGATTGTGACCAGATCTACCTGGAGTTCATTACCTTGTAACTTGTCATGATTGTGACCAGATCTACTGAAGTTCATTACCTTGTAACTTGTCATGATTGTGACCAGATCTACCTGAGTTCATTACCTTTGTAACTTGTTCATGATTGTGACCAGATCTACCTGGAGTTCATTACTTTGTAACTTGTTCATGATTGTGACCAGATCTACCTGAGTTCATTACCTTTGTAACTTGTTCATGATTGTGACCAGATCTACCTGGAGTTCATTACCTTTGAACTTGTCATGATTGTGACCAGATCTACCTGGAGTTCATTACCTTGTAACTTTCATGATTGTGACCAGATCTACCTGGAGTTCATTACCTTGTAACTTGTTCATGATTGTGACCAGATCTACCTGGATTCATTACCTTTGTAACTTGTCAGATTGTGACCGATCTACCTGGAGTTCATTACCTTTGTAACTTGTTATGATTGTGACCAATCTACCTGGAGTTCATTACCTTTGTAACTTGTCATGATTGTGACCAGATCACCTGGAGTTCATTGCCTTGTAACTTGTTCATGATTGTGACCAGATCTACCTGGAGTTCATTACCTTGTAACTTTCATGATTGTGACCAGATCTACCTGGAGTTCATTACCTTTGTAACTTGTTCATGATTGTGACCAGATCTACCTGGAGTTCATTACCTTTGTAACTTGTCATGATTGTGACCAGATCTATTCGGAGTTTATTACCTTTGTAACTTGTTCATGATTGTGACCAGATCTACCTGGAGTTCATTACCTTTGTAACTTGTCATGATTGTGACCAGATCTACCTGGAGTTCTTACCTTTGTAACTTATCATGATTGTGACCAGATCTACCTGAGTTCATTACCTTGTAACTTGTCATGATTGTGACCAGATCTACCTGGAGTTCATTACCTTTGTAACTTGTCATGATTGTGACCAGATCTACCTGGAGTTCATTACCTTTGTAACGTGTTCATGATTGTGACCAGATCTACCTGGAGTTCATTACCTTTGTAACTTGTCATGATTGTGACCAGATCTACCTGGAGTTCATTACCTTGTAACTTGTCATGATTGTGACAGATCTATCGGAGTTTATTACCTTTGTAACTTATCATGATTGTGACCAGATCTACCTGGAGTTCATTACCTTTGTAACTTGTCATGATTGTGACCAGATCTACCTGGAGTTCATTACCTTTGTAACTTATCATGATTGTGACCAGATCTACCTGGAGTTCATTACCTTTGTAACTTGTCATGATTGTGACCAGATCTACCTGGAGTTCATTACCTTTGTAACTTGTCATGATTGTGACCAGATCTACCTGGAGTTCATTACCTCTTGTAACTTGTCATGATTGTGACCAGATCTACCTGGAGTTCATTACCTTTGTAACTTGTTCATGATTGTGACCAGATCTACCTGGAGTTCATTACCTTTGTAACTTGTTCATGATTGTGACCAGATCTACCTGGAGTTCATTACCTTTGTAACTTGTTCATGATTGTGACCAGATCTACCTGGAGTTCATTACCTTTGTAACTTGTCATGATTGTGACCAGATCTACCTGGAGTTCATTACCTTTGTAACTTGTCATGATTGTGACCAGATCTACCTGGAGTTCATTACCTTTGTAACTTGTTCATGATTGTGACCAGATCTACCTGGAGTTCATTACCTTTGTAACTTGTTCATGATTGTGACCAGATCTACCTGGAGTTCATTACCTTTGTAACTTGTTCATGATTGTGACCAGATCTACCTGGAGTTCATTACCTTTGTAACTTGTCATGATTGTGACCAGATCTACCTGGAGTTCATTGCCTTTGTAACTTGTTCATGATTGTGACCAGATCTACCTGGAGTTCATTACCTTTGTAACTTGTCATGATTGTGACCAGATCTACCTGGAGTTCATTACCTTTGTAACTTGTTCATGATTGTGACCAGATCTACCTGGAGTTCATTACCTTTGTAACTTGTTCATGATTGTGACCAGATCTACCTGGAGTTCATTACCTTTGTAACTTGTTCATGATTGTGACCAGATCTACCTGGAGTTCATTACCTTTGTAACTTGTTCATGATTGTGACCAGATCTACCTGGAGTTCATTACCTTTGTAACTTGTTCATGATTGTGACCAGATCTACCTGGAGTTCATTACCTTTGTAACTTGTTCATGATTGTGACCAGATCTACCTGGAGTTCATTACCTTTGTAACTTGTTCATGATTGTGACCAGATCTACCTGGAGTTCATTACCTTTGTTACTTGTTCATGATTGTGACCAGATCTACCTGGAGTTCATTACCTTTGTAACTTGTTCATGACTGTGACCAGATCTACCTGGAGTTCATTACCTTTGTAACTTGTTCATGATTGTGACCAGATCTACCTGGAGTTCATTACCTTTGTAACTTGTCATGATTGTGACCAGATCTACCTGGAGTTCATTACCTTTGTAACTTGTTCATGATTGTGACCAGATCTACCTGGAGTTCATTACCTTTGTAATTTGTTCATGATTGTGACCAGATCTACCTGGAGTTCATTACCTCTGTAACTTGTCATGATTGTGACCAGATCTACCTGGAGTTCATTACCTTTGTAACTTGTTCATGATTGTGACCAGATCTACCTGGAGTTCATTACCTCTGTAACTTGTTCATGATTGTGACCAGATCTACCTGGAGTTCATTACCTTTGTAACTTGTCATGACTGTGACCAGATCTACCTGGAGTTCATTACATAAGAACATAAGAATGGAGGAACACTGCAGAAGGCCTACTGGCCCATACAAGGCAGGTCCTTATCAAAACCACCACTACCTAAGAATTTACTCCTGTACTCACGACACTAATCAAACCCAGCCCCTCCCACTCATATATTTGTCCAATCTCTTTTTAAAGCCACCCAAGGTCCTAGCCTCTATCACCCTACTCGGAAGATTGTTCCACGCATCTACAACTCTGTTCGAAAACCAGTACTTGCCTATGTCCTTTCTAAATCTAAATTTATCCAATTTAAATCCGTTATTTCTGGTTCTTACTTGGTTCGATATCCTCAGTATTTTATTAATATCTCCTTTGTTTATTCCCATCATCCACTTGTACACCTCGATGATATCTCCCCTCATTCTACGTCTCTCCAGAGAGTGGAGATTCAACGCTCTAATTCTATCTTCATACGGGTGATTTCTTATACTGTAAATCATTTTAGTCATTCTTCTCTGTATGTTCTCCAACGAATCAATATCCATTCTGTAGTAAGGAGACCAAAACTGAGCTGCATAATCCAAATGAGGTCTCACTAGTGATGTATAGAGCTGTAAAATAACTTTTGGACTTCTGTTGCTTATACTTCTTGAAATAAATCCTAGTAATCTGTTAGCCTTATTGCGCACACTTAGGCACTGTTGTCTTGGCTTTAGATTTATGCTTACCATGACTCCCAAGTCTTTTTCACATTCTGTATGATCAAGCTCTACTTCACCTAGTTTGTAAATTCAAGGGATATTTTCATTACCAAGAACTAGCACCTTACACTTGTCCACATTGAACTTCATCTGCCACTTTTCAGACCAAGACATTAATTTGTCCAAGTCCTCCTGGAGTTCACTGGTATCCTCCTCAGAATTAATTATACGGCCTATTTTTGTATCATCAGCAAATTTACTCATGTCACTTGCAATTCCTTCATCAAGGTCATTTATGTAAATTATGAACAACAATGGGCCTAAAACTGATCCTTGCGGAACGCCACTAGTGACTAATCCCCATTCAGATTTGACCCCATTAATGGAAACTCTCTGCTTTCTATTGGTAAGCCATGCCTCTATCCATGCTAGAACTTTACCTCCTATACCATGAGCTGCCACCTTTCTTAAGAGTTTCTTGTGAGGTACTCTATCGAAGGCCTTACTGAAATCCAAGTAAACTATATCATATTCTTTATCACTGTCTACTGCCTCAAATGTTTTATTGAAAAACGTCAGTAAATTTGTCAGGCAGGAACGACCTCTCGTGAACCCATGCTGAGATTCATTAATCAAATTATGTTCTTCAAGGTGATTTCTAATAATATCAGCTATAATTGATTCTAATAATTTGCCTACTATAGACGTCAGGCTTATTGGACGGTAATTTGATGGAATTGACTTATCCCCTGATTTGAATATACGAACTACATTAGCTATCTTCCACATCTCTGGCACAACACCAGTTAGGATGGACGTATTAAACACATTCATTAATGGCTAACTAAGTTCCATTTTGCATTCTTTAAGTACCCTGGAAAACAACTCGTCGGGTCCCGGGGACTTATTTTGCTTCAGTTTATCTATCTGTTTGATAACCATGTCCCTCGTGACAGTAATATTAGTTAATTTGAATTCTTCAGGAACTGAATAATTGTTAATTTCTGGAATCTCATTTACGTCTTCTTGTGTAAAGACTGACAAAAAATAGTCATTAAATAGAGAACACATTTCCAGTTCGTTATCCGTCAGCTGTCCATTCCCAATTTTCAGAGGCCCTACCTTTTCCCTCACCTTCGTCCTATACACTTGAAAGAACCCTTTTGGATTAGTCTTTGATTCATTAGCAACCTTAATCTCATAGTCACGTTTAGCATTTCTAATCCCCTTTTTTACTTCTCATTTCAACTGAACATATTGGTCAATAAGGTTAACATCTCCTCTTTTGATGCTCCTATAAATTCCTCTTTTCTCCCCTAATAGATGTTTTAGCCTCCTGTTAATCCATTTGGGATCATTATTATTTGACCTAAATTCTCTCTGGGGAATAAACATACTCTGTGCACGTTGTACATTATTAAGAAAAAAATCATAAACGCAGATCCCATCGTAATCGTTAGCTAGATTACCCCAGTCGAGATTAGACAGGTGTTCTCTAAGTCCAAAATAATCAGCAGAACGAAAATCAGGAACTTTTACCGTATTATCCCTATTCTCGTACTCCCAGGTAATATTAAAAGTAATGGAATTGTGATCACTAGCTCTAAGCTCTTCAGTGATCTCCAGATTATTTACAAGGGTTTCTTTATTTGACAAGACTAGGTCGAGCAAATTATTACCTCTGGTAAGCTCTGTCACACACTGCTTCAGAAAGCAGTCCTGAACTACTTCCATAAAGTCACTGGACTCCAGATTACCGGTCAAAGAAGTCCAGTCAATTTGACTAAAGTTAAAATCCCCTACTATCACTACGTTATTGTGTCTAGAAGCCCTAACAATTCCGTCCCAAAGTCTCCCTCTATCGTGATCCAAGCCTGGAGGTCGGTATATTACACCTAGAATCAGTTTTTCTTGACCTTCTAGAAACTCTACCCAAACAGATTCTGTTAATGATCCATCTATTTTTATGGCTGTTTTTATGCAGCAATTTATATTTTCTCGTACATATAATGCAACTCCACCCCTTTTCCCATTACAGTGGACCCTCGCTATTCGAATTTAATCTGTTCCAGGAGCTTGTTCTTAACGTGAAATGTTCGAAAGGCGATTTAATTTTTCCCATAAGAAATAATGGAAATACAATTAATCCGTTCCAGAAATTCAAAAATATATAAAAAATAATATATTTTAATAAAATTAAGATTCTACATAGACAAAAACATTAAATACTACAGTGCTGTACTACTAAAAGTATTAGTAAATAAATGCAAGTCTTTTTACTTACCATTATTGAAGATTGTTGATGGCATATGGAAGAGAGGGAGGAGGAGTGAGGGAGGGAGGGGTTAGTGTTTGGAAGGGGAATCCCCTTCCAGAAGGACTTCAGGTACCAAAGCCCTATCTGGGGTTACTTCTTTTCTTTGTCTTTTAATCCCACTAGGGCCAGCTTGGGAGTCACTGGACACTTTAACAAAATAACTGTCCACAGTCCTCTGTTTCTGGCGCTTTTTCAACATGTTCCTGAAGAAGGACATTGTTTGGTCACTGAACATGCTGCTGTTATGGCTTGTTTGAGCTTGTTCAGGGTGGTATTTTTCAACAAAACTTTGCAATCTATTCCACATTGTACACATCTCCTTAATCTCTGAAGAAGGCACCTTCTTCAGCCCCTCTTCCTCCTCCTTCTCCCGTGAATCAATAGCCTCAAATCTGGTCTGATGCTCTTCCATTTGCAGCTCTTGCAGCTCTTGAGTTGTTAGCTCTACCCTGTGGCCCTGCACTAACTCTTCCACATCATCGCCACTCACCTCCAACCCCATGGACTTGCCCAATTCCACAATACAGTCCACAACAGGCACAGGGTCGGCAGGGTCAGGGTCAGCCTCAAACCCTTCAAAATCCCTCTGTTGGACACAACCTGGCCACAATGGTCTCCAAGCAGAGTTCAAAGTCCTTGAAGTCACTCCCTCCCAAGCCTTGCCTATAAGGCCTATGCAGCTGTAGATATTGAAATGATTCTTCCAGAACTCTCGAAGGGTCAATTCACTGTCCGAAGTCATTTCAAAGCACTTTTCAAACACTGCTTTTGTGTAGAGTTTTTTGAAGTTACAGATGACCTGCTGGTCCATGGGCTGGAGGAGAGGAGTGGTGTTAGGAGGCAAGAACTTCAGTTTTATGAATTTGAAGTCTTCACACAGTAGGTCTTCCATGTTTTGAGGATGTGAAGGAGCATTGTCCAGCAACAGGAGGCACTTTTGTCCAAACCCTTTTCCTGTAGGTATTTTCTCACACTGGGGCCAAACACTTCATGGATCCAGTCACTGAAAAGGTGCTTTGTGACCCATGCATTCTGACTAGCTTCCACAAGACACACAATCTACTTTTGACGACATTGTGTCTCTTGAACACTCTGGGATTTTCTGAGTGATACACTAGTAAAGGCTTTAATTTAAAATCCCCACTAGCATTTCTACACATCATGAGAGTTAGCCTGTCTTTCATAGGCTTGTGTCCTGGTAGTGCCTTTTCTTCCTGAGTAATGTAGGTCCTGTTGGGCATTTTCTTCCAAAACAGGCCTGTTTCGTCACAATTGA
This sequence comes from Cherax destructor, assembly GCA_009830355.1. Lineage (NCBI taxonomy): Eukaryota > Metazoa > Arthropoda > Malacostraca > Decapoda > Parastacidae > Cherax > Cherax destructor. The sequence continues at coordinate 29,050 of WNWK01018424.1, forward strand.
ACACTTGTTCAGGTTTCAATTTTTCAGTCTTTATGTAGTCCTGAAACTTCTTTATGAATTTTTCAGCTGCATGTTTGTCTGAACTGGCAGCCTCACCATGCCTTACCACATTATGTATGCCACTACGATTTTTAAATCTCTCAAACCAGCCTTTGCTGGCTTTAAATTCACTACCATTACAATCAGCACTGGTTGCAGGCATTTTCTTTAAAAGATCGGCATGCAAGTTCCTTGCCTTTTCACAAATAATTGACTCAGACACACTAACTCTTTATCCTTGATCCACACCAGCAACAACTTCTCAATCTCTTCGATTATTTGTGGTCTGTTTTTGGCTCGCACAGTAACACCTTTTGCAACATCAGCTTGCTTAATTTCTTCCTTCTTAAGCAGGATAGAAGCGATAGTTGACCTGTTTTTGCCATATATCCTGGCAAGATCACACAATCGCACACCACTCTCGTATTTTTGTATTATTTCCTTCTTCATTTCTACGGTGTTTCTCACTTTTATCAGCCCAGGGGTACCACTAGGAACTTTCTTGGGACCCATTGTAGCTTATTTCACAGTCGCACTTAATGAACAAACTCCAAAAAATTATAATTAAGTGTGAAATGTCTGGGGAAGCGTGCAGGGTATTGTTCTCTCGAGTGTAAACAACGCGGGACTGGCTCTCCACGCCTGCGCTGTGAGGCACCCAAGCACCTGGGCCGACAGGTCACGAATGTATTCGTTCGACTCACGGTAATTTGTTCGCATGACGATTTCTAATTTTTTGTACTAATGACGATTTGTTCGACTGCCGAGCCGTTCGAATAGCGGGGGTCCACTGTATATCTATCTACATGTAACAACTTAAACCCCTGAATATGACACTCAGCAATCATATCCCGACTCTTGGTATTATACCATGTTTCAGTTATTGCAATGACATCAAAGTTCAGAGCACATGCTACCAAACGTAATTCGTTAATTTTATTTCTGGCGCTTCGACAGTTAGTATAAAATACATTGATATGTATCTTCTTGTGAACCTTTTTCAGCTTTTGTTTTACACAATTTCTGTTACTATCATTACCCTGTGTTACTCGATTACTGTTATTGTTAAGATTTATGATATCAAAGCCTTTATCAATATTTTGGCCCTCATTATTTACCATTCCTAAACCCATACCTCTAACTAATCCTAGTTTAAAGCCCTAACAACATCCTCAACTGAGCTAGTGAGAAATCCTACACCTTCCCTGGATAAGTGAACCCCATCCCAACCCCGGCCATAGAAGTGGTCCCAGTTGTCAATGAATGGGACTGCATTATCCTTACAGTGTTTGTGCAGCCAGCAATTTATACCAATCGCTCTGGACAGCCATTCATTTCCAACACCCCTTCTTGGCAAAATGCCACATATAACAGGGCTCCCTCCCTTCTTCCTAATGATGTCTATTGCTGCCTTATACCTACTAACTAAATCCTCACTTCTACGCTTGGCTACATCATTGCCTCCAGCACTGAGGCAGATAATAGGATTTATCCCATTACCATGCATGATGTTGTCAATCCGGCTAAGAATGTCTTCCATCCCAGCCCCAGGAAAGCAAACCCTCTGTCTCCTACTCCTATCTTTCAAGCAGAAGGCCCTATCCATATACCTAACTTGGCTATCCCCAACAACAACAATGTTTTTACCTTCCTTGGTGCCGTTCGTCGTGACGTTCCCAGTAGTCGACTCACATTCGTCTGGTAGCACAGAAAAGGAGTTCGAAGTTTCCACAGCAGTCTCTTTCTTCTTCGTCGTTACAACCTCTCCATTCGTCTTCTTGATCTTCAACTTCATCCCATGCTGTCCGGTCACTGCCCAGGTTCCCTTCTTGACCTGAGGACTCACAACAGGAGGACTACTACGAATCCTCTTGTTTTCCTCCGTCAATCGCCGTATCTCTAGCTTCGCTACCCTCAATTCCTCCTTAAGCTGCTGGTAAAGTTGCTCAATAGGGGGCATCTTGGTTCAGTCCACAGGGAGTACACTAGACACGTCTTCACTGAGCTAAGAACAGGTCACCACTCTCCCAAAGAACAGGTCACCACCTTTGTAACTTGTCATGATTGTGACCAGATCTACCTGGAGTTCATTACCTTTGTAACTGGTTCATGATTGTGACCAGATCTACCTGGAGTTCATTACCTTTGTAACTTGTTCATGATTGTGACCAGATCTACCTGGAGTTCATTACTTTTGTAACTTGTTCATGATTGTGACCAGATCTACCTGGAGTTCATTACCTTTGTAACTTGTTCATGATTGTGACCAGATCTACCTGGAGTTCATTACCTTTGTAACTTGTTCAGCTATCATAACTTTGGGGTCCAGTCCCTGGACCCATTATGTACATCTGTAATCTTTTGACTACCACCCACACCATGGGTATGGTGTGCATAAAGGTAATAAACTAATTTCTTACCCACCTGCCTTCCCTTTCTTCTTACCTACCTGCCTTCCCTTTCTTCTTACCTACCTGCCTTCCCTTTCGTCTTACCTACCTGCCTTCCCTTTCTTCTTACCCACCTGCCTTCCCTTTCTTCTTATCTACCTGCCTTCCCTTTCTTCTTATCTACCTGCCTTCTCTTCCTTCTTGTCTATCTCTTTCTGCCTGCTTTCCTTCCTTCTCCTCATTGCCTGGTTTCTCTTATCTGCCTTCTGTTATTGCCTGCCTTCCTTCTTGTCTATCTGTCTTCTGTTAAGTAAAAGGACACAAGTGCAACTAATGTGACATTTTATTGTGGCAACGTTTCGCTCTCCAGGAGTTTTATCAAGCCGTTACAAACAATACATGGACACAGAGGATATATATAGGTATTGAATGAGGTGTAGTAGTTGTAATACTAGCGGAGGTTGTAAGTGATACATGTGGTAGAAAAAGTCATCTTGTACATGAGTAAAAAAGGTTATTAAAGCTATTACTTGGGCAAATATTTCTAGTTGTATTTGAGAAGGTCTGTTTCAGTGTTCCTCCTCTTTTATATTCTTATGTAGTATTAGCAGCAACTAGGTGATGGCAGGGTTTATTGTTTTGAGGAGGATTCTTGCTAATACTTCAGAGATGATGAAGCTGTCTTTATTTTGCTTGTGTTAGAAACAGTGATTAATGATGATTCAAGGCATTTACATCTGAAGAATTTAGGCTCTGATCCAACATGAGGCCTGGTCACAGACCGGGCCCGCAGGGGCGTTGATCCCTGGAATTCTCTCCAGGTATACTCCAGGTATACTAGTGGGGCATCGCTAAATTTCATGAGGTGATTGGTGGAATTCCAGTGTACGCAGGCCTTGTTCAAGTTATCGTTCCTACATGCATTAATGTGTTCATTGAAGCATGTTTCGAGGTTCCTTGCTGTTTCACTTATTTGTCTGATGACCATGTCACTAGTTACCCCAATCCTGCATAGTTTATTACCATCCTGTTCTACATAATTTAATATTTTTGGAATTTCACTAGTATCTTCCTGAGTAAAAACTGAGAGGAAGTATTGAAAATTTCACACATTTCCTTATCACTGTTGGTGATCTGACTTGAGTTACTTTTGAGTGGGCCTATCTTGTCCCTAATCTTCTGTATACCTGAAAGAACACTTCTGGATTAGTCTTCGAATCTCTTGCAACTTTAGCCTCATAATCCATTTTTGTTTTTCTTATTCCCTTTTTTATTTCTCTCTTTAATTGAATATATATTGATTTCTTAACTGCCCATCCCCTCTTTTGATATGCCTATATATGCCTCTCTTTTGATCAGTGAGATGTTTTAACCCTTTCACTGTTGGTGCCGTATTGATACATCTTATGAGCCAGTGTTGGTGACCTATTAATACGCCAAAATTCTAGCGGCTTCAAATCTAGTGGGAGAAAACTGGTAGGCCTACATGTGAGAGAATGGGTCTGCGTCGTCAGTGCGAAGTATAAAAAAAAATTGCAGAGGCCTAGCAATAGGGAATACAGTGGACCCCCAAGTAACGAGCACCCCGGAAATCGTACAATTATGTAAGTATAATATTGTAAGTGCTTTTGTAAGTGTATTTTTGGGGGTCTGAAATAGACTAACGTGAGGAAATTAAAATCTCATCGGAGTACAAAACTAATTCCAACCACACAATAGAGCGAAAAACTAATGTCAAAGACCTGGGAGTGATCATGTCAGAGGATCTCACCTTCAAGGACCATAACACTGTTGCAATCGCATCTGCTAAAAAATGACAGGATGGATAATGAGAACCTTCAAAACCAGGGATGCCAAGCCCATGTTGACACTTTACAGATCGCTTGTTCTATCTAGGCTGGAATATTGCTGCACACTAACTGCACCTTTCAAGGCGGGTGAAATTGCTGACCTTGAAAATGTGCAGAGAACCTTCACGGCACGCATAACTACAATAAACCACCTCAATTACTGGGAATGCTTGAAGTTCCTAAACCTGTACTCTCTAGAACGCAGGCGGGAGAGATACATTATTATATACACGTGGAAAATTCTCGAGGGATTAGTACCAAACTTGCACACGAGAATCACTCCCTACGAAAGCAAAAGACTCGGCAGGCGATGTAACATCCCCCCAATGAAAAGCAGGGGTGCCACTAGCACGTTGAGGGACAAAACAATAAGTGTCAGGGGCCCAAGATTGTTCAACTGCCTCCCAGCATACATCAGGGGGATTACCAACAAACCCCTGGCTGTCTTCAAGCAGGCACTGGACAGGCACCTAAAGTCGGTACCTGACCAGCCAGGCTGTGGTTCATACGTTGGACTGCGTGCGGCCAGCAGTAACAGCCTGGTTGATCAGGCTCTGGTCCAACATAAGGCCTGGTCACAGACCGGGCCGCAGGGGCGTTGACCCCTGGAATTCTCTCCAGGTAAACTCTAGGTAAACTTGACATTATTCCTTAAGGGAGTAAATTCGTTCGGTAATGGCACTTGAGCAGGCTTCTGGAATAAATTATGCTCATTACTCTGGGGTACACTGTACCTCACTTTCTGGTGAATTGGGACTCTTCCCTTCCCAAATGATAGTTCTAACACAGATTGAAGTGTCAGTGAAGATGAATCTCATGGTTTTGAGGAGTTTGTGACAGAAAGCAATGCCCATGATACCAGAAATAGTGCTGAAAACCCAGACAATTATCAACCTTTCACCTTCCACCAAAAAAGTCAAAGTGACTTATTTCCATGTGGGTGGTGGGGAAGACAGCATGAGTGGTGGGGAAGGCAGTGTCGGTAGTGGGGAAGGCAGTGTCGGTAGTGGGGAAGGCAGCGTGGGTGGTGGGGAAGGCAGCATGGGTGGTGGGGAAGGCAGCGTGGGGTGGTGGGGAAGGCAGCGTGGGTTTGTGTAAGCATGTTTTTTCAACAATATACAGAAGACCCTCATTTAGCACGGTAGTTACGGTCCTGAAAACATCGTGTTAGGTAAAATCGTGTTAGATAATTAGAAGAACTTATGGGAAAAATAGGGTTATGTTCCGCGGAGTCCCCAAAAAGACAAACAAGTTTTTTTAGACCAATAGATCTTTTAAAAATTGAAGGCGAATATGTAATTGTAGTACATTGTCGTGATATATTACTGCTTAAGACTACAAATGCAACAGAAATAGTAGTATTTCTTACCTTAAATTGTGGGTAATGATGTTTGTGGATGATTGTAAAGAGAGTGGAGAGTTATGCTGTGGCCCTACTGGGCTGAGGTGGATGGTAGAGGTTCTGGTACTCAAGTCGATGGTTGTATTAGTGTCTAACTTTAAGTCATTCAGTCCGTCAAGTCATTCAGAAAGTCAGTCAAGTCATTTAGTAAGTCAGTTAAGTCATTCAGTAAGTCAGTTAAGTCATTCAGTAAGTCAGTTAAGTGATTCAGTAAGTCAGTCAAGTGATTCAGTAAGTCAGTCAAGTGATTAAGTAAGTCAGTCAAGTGATTCAGTAAGTCAGTCAAGTGATTCAGTAAGTCAGTCAAGTGATTCAGTAAGTCAGTGAAGTCATTCAGTAAGTCAGTCAAGTGATTCAGTAAGTCAGTGAAGTCATTCAGTAAGTCAGTCAAGTGATTCAGTAAGTCAGTCAAGTGATTCAGTAAGTCAGTCAAGTGATTCAGTAAGTCAGTGAAGTCATTCAGTAAGTCAGGCAAGTCATTCAGAAAGTCAGGCAAGTCATTCAGTAAGTCAGGCAAGTGATTCAGTAAGTCAGGCAAGTGATTCAGTAAGTCTGTCAAGTGATTCAGTAAGTCAGTCAAGTGATTCAGTAAGTCAGTCAAGTGATTCAGTAAGTCAGTCAAGTGATTCAGTAAGTCAGTCAAGTGATTCAGTAAGTCAGTCAAGTGATTCAGTAAGTCAGTCAAGTGATTCACTAAATCAGTCAAGTGATTCAGTAAGTCAGTCAAGTGATTCAGTCAAGTCAGTGAGTCATTCAGCCAAGTCAGTAAGTCATTCAGTCAAGTCAGTAAGTCATTCAGTCAAGTCAGAAAGTCATTCAGTCAAGTCAGTAAGTCATTCACTCAAATCAGTAAGTCATTCAGTCAAGTCAGTCAGTCAGACTTATGTTTACCTCTTTTTATGTGTACAAAGATTTATCAAAATGCAATGAAAATGAGAAAATGTATGTAAATAAACACAGTGAGCTTCCCGATTATTGTCGTCCTGCACGCGTATGAGTCAAACTGAACGCTGGGAGGGATGCATGGGTGGGTGAAGGTGGCTGGGGATAGCAGTAGGACTCCCCCACTGACTCAATGGTTTAACCCACCGCAGGCGACCACTCGCTCAAAAATTTTTCCCCTCCAGCGAATTGTGTAATATAAGGTTTACGTCGTGTTAGATAAAAATGTGCTGCAATTCTTCAATCGTGTAATACCCAAAACGCGCAACATAAAGTCGTGCTAAATGAGGGTCTACTGTAATGATAACAGTGTTTGTGCGGTTATTGTGTTGCATACAATGAGTGGATATATATACATTATATTGGTCTCACAGGCCACAAAAGTTACTTGAAAAAAATAAAATATTAGAAAAGAAAAGAAAAAATCGAATAAAAGTAAAAATAATATTACTGAGTGAGTGTCAGTTCAGGATCAGGGGTCTCAACATTGAAAGGGTTAATCTATTGTTTATCCATTTGGGATCATTTTTGTTAGATTTAACTTCCCTACTTGGAACGTCGTATTGGCAACCATCACCACCTACCTGACCCAAGTCATTCCAATTCAGCTTATGCAGGTAATTTCTCAGTCCCATGATGTTTTAATTGTCTTCTGGGTTGATCTAGTAACTTACCAGGTAGCGTAGAGGTAGGTGAGATATACGGCCATTGACTAACTTCTCCTTTATTGTAATAATTGGGTTCACAGCGGGCAGTATGGGGTGTGCTGAAGCCAGTCCATGGAGGGGGAGCTGTTAACAGGTAGGCCGCCAGTTGTCAAGTGAGAGAGAGGCATGGCTGTGTATGTCTTGAGGCAGTACCCTTTGGTGGCACTAGGGAAACTAGTCCAACAACAACTCACTCCAAAGGGGGGACTATGAGAAGTATCAGTAGGCTTACTGTCTGCAATGAAATTGGTCAAGCTGAAGTCTGGGACAGAGACTTGATTGCAGTTATTTGGGTAATTCCATGATACATATAAACTAAGTCATTTGTGATCGCTTTCCCCAAGCTCATCATTAACCTCAAGATTATTAATTAGTGATTCTTTGTTGGCAAGAACCAACCAAGTTAAGCAGGTTGTTTCCTCTAGTTGGTTCTCTCACACCTGTCTTACATCTGCTGTCACTGTTCACCTAGCAGTAAGCAGGTACCTGGGCATTAGTGGACTGTTGTGGGTGGTATCTTGGGGGACAAGATTAAAAGATCTCAGTAAAATATAACATACCCCAATGACACTTTGTTGGGTTGTCCTGGTTGGCTAACTCTCCCATGGTTAATAATCCCAACAAAATCTTATCACTCATCTATCTTAAGTTTATTTAGGTACAGTGACACATAAGTACAATTTCATGAGTGTTTGGTAATCACAATTGTCTTACATTGTAACATGTAAATTACACAGGATAAATTCCCATAAAAGTCAGTGATTTATTTCACTGGGGTCCTTGTTATATCTTACTGTTAACAGCCTAGTTATTAGGTAGTGTTGAATTAACCCTTTCAGGGTTGAGATCCCTCATACTGAACTCGTTCTGAGGGTCGAAAAATATTCGAAAAAAAAAAAAAATTCTTACCAAAATCTTAAGAATATTTTTCTAAGTGTTATAGAAAAAAAAATGCAATCAATACTTACCAAGATACAGTGGACCCCCGAGTATCGTAATTAATCCGTTCCAGGAGCTAGTACTTAACACGAAGTTTTCGAAATTCGAACCATTATTTCCCATAAGAAATAATGTAAATACAATTAATCCGTTCCACAAAAAAATATTCACATATAAAATAATTAAAAACAATATATATATATATTTATAGACGGGGTTGTAAGAGAAGTGAATGCGAGGGTCTTGGCAAGAGGTGTTGGGCTAAAAGATAAAGAAGCAAATACAAAGTGGGAGTTGTCACAGTTGCTTTTTGCTGATGACACTGTGCTTTTGGGAGATTCTGAAGAGAAGCTGCAGAGGTTGGTGGATGAATTTGGTAGGGTGTGTAAAAGAAGAAAATTGAAAGTGAATATAGGAAAGAGTAAGGTGATGAGGATAACAAAAAGAATAGGTGACGAAAGATTGGATATCAGATTGGAGGGAGAGAGTATGGAGGAGGTGAATGTATTCAGATATTTGGGAGTGGACATGTCGGCGGATGGGTCTATGAAGGATGAGGTGAATCATAGAATTGATGAGGGGAAAAGGGTGAGTGGAGCACTTCGAGTCTGTGGAGACAAAGAACCTTGTCCATGGAAGTAAAGAGGGAATGTATGAGAGTATAGTTATACCAACGCTCTTATATGGGTGTGAAGCATGGGTGATGAATGTTGCAACGAGGAGAAGGCTGGAGGCAGTGGAGATGTCATGTCTGAGGTCAATGTGTGGTGTGAATATAATGCAGAGAATTCGGAGTTTGGAAATTAGGAGGAGGTGCGGGATTACCAAAACGATTGTCCAGAGAGCTGAGGAGGGGTTGTTGAGGTGGTTTGGACATGTAGAGAGAATGGAACGAGACAGAGTGACTTCGAGAGTGTATAAATCTGTAGTGGAGGAAGGCGGGGTAGGGGTCGGCCTAGGAAAGGTTGGAGGGAGGGGTAAAGGAAGTTTTGTGTGCGAGGGCTTGGACTTCCAGCAAGCATGTGTGAGCGTATTTGATAGGAGTGAATGGAGGCATATGGTTTTAATACTTGACGTGCTGTTGGAGTGTGAGCAAAGTAACATTTATGAAGGGATTCAGGAAACCAGCAGGCCGGACTTGAGTTCTGGAGATGGGAAGTACAGTGCCGGCGCTCTGAAGGAGGGGTGTTAATGTTGCAGTTTTATAACTGTAGTGTAAAGCACCCTTCTGGCAAGACAGTGATGGAGTGAATGATGATGAAAGTTTTTCTTTTTCGGGCCACCCTGCCTTGGTGGGAATCGGCCGATGTGTTAATAAAATAATAAAAATATATATATACATTTACTTACCTTTATTGAAGAGTTGCAGGCATCGGGAAGATAGAGTAATGAGTAATGAAGGTCCTCTTGGGCATTTTCTTCCAAAACAGGCCTGTTTCATCACAATTAAACACTTGTTGGGGGAGGAATTCTTCAGCCTCTATGAAGGGGAATCCCCACTCCCTGCATGCCTGCTACACTCCCTGCATGCCTGCTACACTCCCTGCATGAATGCTACACTCCCTGCATGAATGCTAAACTCCCTGCATGAATGCTACACTCCCTGCATGAATGCTACACTCCCTGCATGAATGCTACACTCCCTGCATGCCTGCTACACTCCCTGCATGCCTGCTACACTCCCTGCATGCCTGCTACATCCCTGCATGCCTGCTACACTCCCTGCATGCCTGCTACACTCCCTGCATGCCTGCTACACTCCCTGCATGCCTGCTACACTCCCTGCATGCCTGCTACACTCCCTGCATGAATGCTACACTCCCTGCATGCCTGCTACACTCCTTGCATGCCTGCTACACTCCCTGCATGTCTGCTACACTCCCTGCATGAAAGCTACACTCCCTGCATGCCTGCTAAACTCCCTGCATCAATGCTAAACTCCCTGCATCAATGCTAAACTCCCTGCATGCCTGCTATACTCCCTGCATGCCTGCTACACTCCCTGCATGCCTGCTACACTCCCTGCATGAATGCTACACTCCCTGCATGAATGCTACACTCCCTGCATGAATGCTACACTCCCTGCATGAATGCTACACTCCCTGCATGAATGCTACACTCCCTGCATGAATGCTATACTCCCTGCATGCCTGCTACACTCCCTGCTTGAATGCTACACTCCCTGCATGAATGCTACACTCCTGCATGAATGCTAAACTCCCTGCATGAATGCTACACTCCTGCATACCTGCTAAACTCCCTGCATGTCTGCTACACTCCCTGCATGAATGCTAAACTCCCTGCATGCCTGCTACACTCCCTGCATGAATGCTACACTCCCTCCATGAATGCTACCACAGGGGTGCCACTAGGAAGCTTCTTTGGACCCATGGTGACTTATTTCACAGTGACAATCACTAAAGCACCAAAAAAAACACTAAATGTAGTGTGAATGTTTGAAAAGCGCCCTAGGTAATGTTCTCTCAATGGTAAACAACGCTTCACTGGCGTCGTCCTGCGTCCGCGCAGGCGCGGAGCAGGCGGACAGGTCTAATCGTTACGAAACACGGCGGTTTACGATTCTCGAAGTGTAAAAAGCTTACGAACTACGATGTTTACGAAGTAAGAACCTTCGAAACTCGGGGGTCCACTGTATAGAGGCATG
>WNWK01018425.1:0-39982 GCA_009830355.1 Cherax destructor
CATTCCCGCATGAATGCTACACTCCCTGCATGCCTGCTACACTCCCTGCATGAATGCTACACCCCTGCATGAATGCTACACTCCCTGCATGAATGCTACACTCCCTGCATTCTGCTACGCCCCCCTGCATGCCTGCTACGCTCCCTGCATGCCTGCTACATTCCCTGCATGAATGCTACACTCCCTGCATGCCTGCTACACTCCCTGCATGCCTGCTACACTCCCTGCATTGCTGTACTTTCCCCCTGCATGCCTGCTACACCCCTGCATGAACCTGCTAACACCCCTGCATGAATGCTACACTCCCTGCATGAATGCTACACTCCCTGCATGAATGCTACACTCCCTGCATGAATGCTACTCCCTGCATGAATGCTACACTCCCTGCATGAATGCTACACCCCCTGCATGAATGCTACACCCCTGCATGAATGCTACACTCCCTGCATGAATGCTACACTTCCTGCATGAATTCTACACTCCCTGCATGAATGCTACACTCTTTATCACAGGCTTGGAACTAGGAGCTTTTTGGGGCCCATGGTTGCTTATTTAGCAGTTGCAAGCACTAAAAATAGTGGAATAATGACAATATACTGGTATGAATGTGTGGTGGTGGTCGCCCGCTTGTAAACAATAGCACACTGACGCCCATGGAGTGCCCGGCCCAGCTGGGCCAATCATACTGGTCCGGGACGAATAGCCAACTTCTAGCAGATCAGCTAATACCGAGCCAAAATTCTCGTCAAAAAACCTGTTGAACACCGATTTGGACGACCTCCGACGCCGTCGAGCACCGGGGGTTGACTGTAAAGTGGACCCTTGTTTTTCGTAAGCATCGGAATTCATAATTTTTCTAATCGTAACGTTTTCGCATAATATTGACTCGCGAATCATCGTTTGACTCACAAATAGTCATTCGTCCCAAATGCGTCCGGCGCCAACACACCATTCAAAGTCAGTGTGCCATTGTTTATCAGCGAGTGAGCACGATCCCACATGTTCATATGATGCATTTTGTAACATTCCATTCGTTTTAGTGCTTGCAACTGCTAAATAAGCCATCATGGGCCCAAAGAAAGTGAGAAACATGATAGAATTCAAGAAAACATCATTGCAAAATATGAAAGTGGAGTGCGTGTGTCAGAGCTTGCCAGGATGTATGGAAAACCCCATACAACCATCGCTTCCATTGTGGCTAAGAAAATGGAAATCTAGGAAGCTGTTGTTGAGAAAAGGGTAAATATGCTCACAAAATGAGATCGCAAATACAGTGGTACCTCGGTTTTCGTACAGCTCCCAACTCGAACAATTATGTAAGTGTATTATTGTAAGTGCTTTTGTAAGTGTATTTTGGGGTCTGAAAGGGACTAATCTAATTTGCATTTGTCCTTATGGGAACAAATTGTTGCAACGGTGCTCGAACAGCATTCTGGAATGAATTATCGACAAAACCGAGGTACCACTGTACTCGAAGATGTGGAGAGGTTTTTGTTGGTGTGGATCAATGAGAAACAATTAGCAGGAGATAATGTTATGCAGTCGAAATTTGTGAAAAGGCAATGCAGTTGCATGACGATCTCGTAAAGAAAATGCCTGCAACGAGTACTGATGTTAGTGAATTTAAGGCCAACAAAGGCTGGTTTGAGAGATTTAAGAAGTGTAGTGGCATACACAGTGTGGTAGGGCATGGTGAGGCTGCCAGTTCTGACAAATGTGCGGCTGAAAAATATGTGCGTGAATTCAAGGACTATGTAGAGGCTGAAAATTCCCCTCCCCCAACAAGTGTTCAGTTGTGACGAAACAGGCCTCTTTTTGGAAGAAAATACCAAAGAGTACCTACATCATGCAGGAGGAAAAGGCACTGCCAGGACACAAGCCTATGAAAGACAGGCTAACTCTCATGTTCTGTAGTAATGCTAGTGGGGATTTCAAAGTGAAGCCTTTACTGGTGTATTACTGAAATTCCCAGAGTGTTCAAGAAAAACAGTGTTGCCAAGGCTAATTTTGTGTGTGTGGAAGGCTAACAGTAAGGCATGGGTCATGAGGGAAATTTTCCTTGATTGGTGTTCAATGAAGTGTTTGGCCCCAGTGTGAAGAAATACCTCCTGGAAAATAAATTGGAACTCAAGTGCCTCCTGGTAATGGACAATGCACCTGCTCATCCTCCAGACTTGGATGACCAAATGGTGAAGGAGTTTTGTTTCATCACAGTGAAGTTCTTGCCCCCTAATACCACTCCTCTCATCCAGCCCATGGACCAGCAGATCATTTCAAACTTCAAAACTCTACACCAAAGCAATGTTTCAAAGGTGCTTCGATGTGACCTCAGACACTTAATTGACCCTAAGAGAGTTTTGGAAAGATCACTCAATATCCTCCATTGCATAAACCTTATAGGTAAGGTTTGGGAGGGAGTGACTTCTATTACTTTTGAACTCTGCTTGGAAAAATTGTGGCCAGATTGTGTCCAAGAGGGATTTTGAAGGGTTTGGGGCTGACCCTGAGGACCCTATGCCAGTTGTGGAATGTATTGTGGCATTGGGGAATTCCATGGGGTTGGATGTGAGTGGCGAGGATGTGGAAGAGTTGGTGGAGGACCACAATAAAGAGCTAACCACTGAAGAGCTGCAAGAACAGCAACAGACCACAGCTCAGGAAATTGCTTAAGAGGAGGAGGAAGAGAGAGGGAAGAAGGTGCCTTCCTCAGTGATTAAGGAGATTTGTGCAATGTGGAGTAGGGTGGAAACATTTATGGAGGAACATCACCTTAACAAAGCTGTTACAGGCTGTGTCTATGATGTTCATTGGCAATCTCTTGTCCCATTTTAGGGAAATTTTAAAGAGATGCCAGAAACAGAACTCTCTGGCAGATATTTAGTGCCACAGGTGTGCAGTGACTCTCAAGCTGGTCCTAGTGGCATTAAAAAACAAAGAAGGGAAGTAACCAAGAAAAGGACTTGGTACCTGAAGTCTTTATGGAATGGGATTCCCTTTCCAAACAATAGTAACTCCTCCATCCTCTTCCCCCCCAGGAGCATTGTCCAGTAACGGGGAGGCACAGGAGTGGCAATTTATTTTCCCGGGGAGATATTTTTCACACTGGGGCCAAACACTTCATGGACCCACTCTTGAAAATTTGCCTCGTGACCCATGTGTTATTATTAGTTTTCCACAACACACAATTTATTCTTGATGACATTGTTTTTTTTTGAACACTCTGGGATTTTCTGAGTGATACACCAGTAAGGCTTCACTTTAAAATCCCCACTAGCATTAGCACAGAAGAAAAGCGTTAGCCTGTTTTTTCATAGGTTTTGTCCTGGCAGTGCCTTTTCCTCCTGCGTGATGAAGGTCCTCTTTGGCTTTTTTCTTCCAAAAGAGGCCCTTTGTTTCTCACAATTAAACACTTGTTGGGGTTTAAATTTTTCAGTGTCTACGTAGCCCTTAAATTCACTTACGAATTTTTTACCCCCCCTTTGTCTGAACCTGCAGCCTCACCATGCCTTAACACACCGTGTATGCTACTACGCTTTAAATCTGTCAAACCAGCCTTTTGCTGGCCTTAAGTTCACTATCAGCACTCGTTGCAGGCATTTTCTTTATGAGATCGTCATGCAACTGCCTTGCTTTCACAAATGAGTGGCCCAAACACCATCACCTGCTATCTGTTTATTGTTGATCCACACCAGCAACAACTTCAACCTGTTCCACTGTTTTGATCTATTTTTGGTTAACATGTCAACACCTTTTGCAACATCACCCTTTAATTTTTTTTCTTTGCCAGGATAGAAGCGATTGTTGATTTGCTTTTGCCAAACGTCCTGGCAAGCTCCACAAGTCTCACACCACTGGTATTTTGTATTATTTTTTCTTCACTTCTATCGTGTTTCTCACTTTCTTTACCAAAGAGGTGCCACTAGGAAGTTTCTTTGGGCCCATGGTGACTTACGATTTCACAGTTGCACTCAAAAACAAGCACCAAACACAATGAATTAATTATAAAATTTGTTTGGATGAGCACGCAGGGAATGTTCACTCAAAGGAAAAAAAACCAGACTCATGACGCCTGCGTAGGGCGGCAGGCGGACAGGTCCATGCTACGAAACACGGGGCTCAATGCAGAACTTGGAACAAAATTTAGCTGAAAAAAAGTTCTAAACTCGAAAAGTACAATACATACTACAGGCGAAAACTGGGTTCCACTGTATTGCATAACAGTAAATTTTCTATTTTTAGTGTGAATAAAATTTTTTTACGTGAATAAAAATCAAAATGGAATTCATTTGTAAAGCCTAAATGTAATTAATAAACAGAGGAAATGTTATTTTAGTGCCAGAATACAGTAGTCCCCCGATTAACGAAGTTCCACATAACGGAAAATTTGTAACGAAAGTTTTTTCGCTAAATATTTTTTTCAAGTAGCGATAATTTACTCGTGTAGCAAGTACAGACCTGTCCGCCTGCCCCGCGTTGCGCGGTGAGGCGGACAGGACACCAGTCTAGCGTTGTTTACACTTGAGAGAACATTACCCAGCTGCTCTTTCAAACATTCACAATACTTTTGTTGTGTTTATTGCTGGGTTTGTGACTGTCACTGGAAATTAGTCACCATGGGTCCAAAGAAGCTTCCTAGTGCACCCCTGTGGTAAAGAGAGGAGAAACACCATGAACTAAAGAAAGAGATTGTAGAAAAATATGAGAGTGGCATACGTCTGAGTGAGCTTTTGCCAGGATGTACAAGAAAACGCATCTACTATCGGCACTATCCTGGCGAAGAGAAATGAGATCAAGGAAGCTAATGTTGAAAAGGGTTGATATGTTAAAAAAAAAGATCAAAAAAGGGATGAGGTTGAGAAGCTGTTGGGGGTGTGGATCAATGAAAAAAAGATAGCAGGTGATAGTATTTCCACGGCAATAATTTTGGGAAAAAGGGAAGGAAGTTGCAGAATCTTTTCAAGACAATGCCGGAACTAGGGTGGGAGAGGTTTTTCCAGCAGAGGGTTTTGAGGGTTTAAGAAATGTAGTGGCATAAAAGTGTTGTGAGGCATGGTAAAGACCAGCTGAAAAGGCAGCTGAAAATTTTTTGGGGGAATTCCGGGGGTTCGTAGAAAAAAATTAACCCCAACGTGTGTTTAATTGTGATGAAACAGGGCCCGTTTTGGAAGAAAAAGCCCAACAGGACCTTCAACTCAGGAAAAACATCCGGGGCACAAGCCTAGGCAGGAACTCGTATGCTTTGTGCTAATGCCAGTGGTGTTTTAAAGTACACCAAAGCAATGTTTCAAAGGGGCTTTGACGTAACCTCAGCCTCTGCATTGACCCTAAAAAAGTTCTGGAAAGATCACTTTAATATCGTGCATTGCATAGGCCTTATAGGTAATGCTTTGGGGGGGGTGACTTGGACTTTGAACTCTGCTTGGGGACCACTGTGGCTGGATTGTGTTGAAAAAAGGGGTTTTTAAGGATTTGAGGCTGACCCCGTGCCTGTTGTGGAAGATATTTGGATTTGGGGGAAAAGCCTGGGGGGTTGGGGGTGGGGGTGAGGATGGGGGAGTTGGTGGAGGAGCACAGGGAGAGCTAACAACTGAAGAGCTGCAAGAGCTGGAACTGGAACAGCATCAGACCAGAGCTGAGGTTATTGCTTCACAGGAGGAGGAAGAGGGGGTGAAAGGTGCCCTTCACGGATTAAAAATTTGTTCCAAGTGGATCGATGTGCAAAGTTTTTTTTTTAACAATTTCACCCCCCAAGTGAAATGGAGCCATCTGTGCAACCAGTTCAGTGACAGAGCCATGTTGCACTTCAGGGAAAAAGTTAAACAGGCCGAAACAGAGGACTGTGGATAGTTATTTCTGGGCAGGGGTCCAGTGACCCAACTTGTCCTAGTGGCATTAAAAGAAAAAAAGAAGTAACCCCCGATAAAGACTTGTTACCTGAAGTCATTTTGAGGGGATTCCCCATAAACACTAACACCCTCCCCCTTTTCGTCCTCCCTATCTTCCAGATGCCTGCACCTCTCTTCAAAAAAGGGAAGTAAATGTTATTTATTAATCTTTTTTTAATTTTTAGTATTAGTAGTAGTATTTATAGTGTTAATAATGTTGTTTTGTGTATGTAGAACTATAATTAAAATGTATTTTTTGTGAATATTTTTGGGTGGAATGGATTAATTGATTTACATTATTTTTTATAGGAAATAAGGTTTAATTCAATCTGGAACGGAAATTTATTTGTCGAAATGTTCCTGCATTTTTTTTTCTGGCCCATATTTTGAAATTAGAATATTTTTTAACTTTGTGTGAAATTTGGGCCAAATTACAAATTTCCAGTTATATACTTTATTGGGTAGTTGAAAAGTTGATTGGGAATTTCGGGTCAATCATTATCAATTGAGCACAAAAGGGAAGAATTTGGGCGCCTGGAATAATGTACAGTGGAACCCCGAGTTTCAACTTAATCCATTCCAGGAGGTTCTAAACTGAAACGTTCAAACTCGATCCCAAAAGGCCTAAAATGGGGTAGTGGGCAAAAATTTCCAATGCATAAATATTGCTGATGCAGCAAAATTTTCAGGAGTGTAATTTTTCAATTTTACATCAAATTTTATCATTTTTTTTTTACTACTTTCAGAAAAAAACTCTACCATTTCATAAGAAAAAATAATTTTTTTTTTTAAAATTTTTGAACCCTATGGTCAAGTTTCAGATCGGGGGCTGGGCCCTGAAAAGGGGGGCAGGCATTGTACTTTCCCCCCTCCAGGACTCAAGTCTAGCATCCAGTTTCCGAATCCCTTCACAAAATATTACCCTGCTCCCCTTCAACAGCTCATCAGGTCCCGAAAAACCCTTTGTTTTTTATCTATCTAAACATTCACACATGCCTGCTATATGTCCAAGCCCTTGCACACAAAAAACCCCTTTCCCCCCCCCCTCCATCCTTTCTAGGATGACCCCTACCCTCCACTACAGATTTATACACCCCCAAGTCATCCTATTTTGCTCCATCCTCTCTAAATGACCAAACCACCTCAACAACCTCCTCAGCCCTCTGAATAATATTTTTAGTAACTCCACACCTCCTCCTAATTTCTACACTACAAATTCTCTGCATAATATTTACATCACACATTGCCCTTAGACACGACATCTCCACTGCCTCCAGCCTTCTTGCTGCAGCATTTACAACCCATGCTTTACACCCATATACATGTATATGTATAACATCAGTAGTCCGGTATACAAGTTGCAAAATTTAATGCCATAATTACAGTATTACAATACATATAGTGGACCCTGGTTTTCGAGGTGCAGAAATATTCAAGGCATTTTCACGGGTTTTCTGAAAACTATTTTTTAGCAATTCAGATTTCGGGCACTTTTTCGGCTAAATTTTCCCGGATTTTGAGAATCCGCTCAGAAATCATGTGTATGAGACACGTTCGTCGCCTGGGATGCCGCTTCGTGCGTACCACACTCAGTCTGTCTCTGTCTTTCTTTGAGTTAGCAATACTCCGCTCATTCATCCATTGTTTTTGTGCTTGTTTATTGATTGTGACTGTGAAATAAGCCACCATGGGGCCAAAGAAAGTTCAGAGTGCCAGCTCTTTGGTAAAGAAAATGAGAAACACAATAGAATTAAAGAAAGAGCTTGTAGCAAATATGAAAGTGGCGTACATGTGGCAGCTCGCCAGGATGTATGGCAAGTCGACATCAACAATCTGTTCCATCCTGATGAAGAAATCAGAAGAATCAAGGAAGCTGATGTTGCAAAAGAAGTAAATATGCTAACGAAACAGGGATCACAAACAATCGAGGATGTAGAGAAGTTGTTGTTGGTGTGAATGAACGAAAACAGTTTGCAGGAGATAGTGTTTTGGAGTCGATCATTTGTGAAAAACAAGACAGTTACATGCGGATCTCGTAAAGAAAATGCCTGGAACAAGTGCTGCTGTTAGTGAATTTAAGGCAGCAGAGGCTGGTTCGACAGATTCAAGAAGCATAGTAGCATACACAGTGTTGTAAGGCATGGTGAGGCTGCAAGTTCAGACAAACGTGGGGCCGAAGAATCGTTGATGAATTCAAGGAGTACGTAGAGGCTGAAGGATTCCTCCCCCAACAAGTGTTCAGTTGTGATGAAACAGACCTCTTTTGGAAGAAAATGCCAAGAGGACCTACATCACACAGGAGAAAAGGCACTGCCAGGACACAAGCCTATGAAGGATAGGCTAACTCTTTTGTTCTGTGGTAATGCTGTGGGGATTTCAAAGTGAAGCCTTTACTCTGTATCACTCTGAAAATCCCTGTGTGTTCAAAAAAAACAATGTCATGAAGAGTAAATTGTGTGTGATGTGGAAGGCTAACAATAAGGCATGGGTCACGAAGGGTAATTTTCATTGAGTGGGTCAATGAAGTGTTTGGCCGAGTGTGAAGAAATACCTCCTGGAAAATAAATTGCCATTAAGTGCCTCCTGGTAATGGACAGTGCTCCTGCTCATCCTCCAGACTTGGAAGACCTATTGTTTGAGGAGTGTAATTTCATCACAGTGAAGTTCTTGCCCCCCAATACCACTCCTATCATCCAGCCCATGGACCAGCACGTCATTTCAAACTTCAAAAACTACACCAAAGCAATGTTTCAAAGGTGCTTTGAGTGACCTCCCGGGCACTGAATTGGCCCTAAGAGAGTTCTGGGGGAATCACTTCAGTATCCTTAATTGCGTAACTCTTATAGATAAGGCTTGGCAGGGAGTGACTTCCAGGACTTTGAACTCTGCTTGGAGAAAATTGATGGACAGAATGTGTCCAAGAGAGGTTTTGAAGGGTTTGAGGCTGACCCTGAGGACCCTACACCTATTGTGGAATGTATTGTGTCTTTGGGGAAGTCCATGGGGTTGATGTGAGTGGCAAGGATGTGGAAGAGTTGGTGGAGGACCACAGGGAAGAGCTAGCCACTGAAAAACTGCAACACCTTCAACTGGAACAGCAACAGACCACTGCTGAGGATATTGCTTCAGAGGAGGAGGAAGAGAGGAGAAAGAATGTGGCTTCTTCAGTGATTAAGGACATGTGTGCAAAGTGGAGTGAGTTGCAAAGTTTTGCGGAGAATTATCGCCCTAACAAAACTGTTGCAAGCTGTGTCTGCAACATGTTCAATGACAATGTCTTTTTCCATTTTAGGTAAATCTTAAAGAGATGCCAGAAACATATCTCTGGACAGATTTTTAGTGTGACAGGGGTCCAGTGCCAGTAAAAGACAAAGAAGGGAAGTAACCCCAGAGAGGGCTTTGATACCTGAAGTCCTTATGGAGGGGGATTCCCCTTCCAAACAATAAACTCTCCTCCCTCTCCCCTCCTTGCCTTTTTCAATACGGCAACAAGTCTTCAATAAAGGTATGTAATGTTTATATATTTATTTATATTTATTTATCATTATTTTCAGTATGTAAAACTATAGTTATTCTTTAAAAAATGAATTTTTTTGTTAATATTTTTGAGTGTCTAGAACGGATTACATGTAATTGGATTTACATTATTTCTTATGGGAAATATTACTTCGGTTTTCGTCCATTTTGGATTTCGAGCAACCTTCTGGAACTGATTAATTACGAAAACCGGGGGTCCACTGTACAGTATTATCAGTTGTTTGGGTGTTCAACCAAATATACAGGTAGTGTATTATTATTATTCACTGAATGAGCTAATACTTGTAACTTTTGTGTCATTATGAGATATTGCATTTCCTTTCCTCCATTGGAGGTTCTTATGATCCATTTACTCCTCCTTCCCTTCCATACCAGAAGGCTCACATGTCTCACATGCTAGCACTCACTCTTTTGAACTGTACATTGAAGGTTTGAAATTCCCAGATGGAGTAGGGTATGTGGCTGTTTTCCAGATAGTAATCCAAGGACATTTTCTAGATTTAGCCAGCATTTTCATAGCAGGGTTGTTTGCAAGACTCACCACTATTGTATGCATTGCATCCCTAGTCTGCCTTGTCATTCATTGTTGTTTCTGACTCCCAAAGTATGTGACAAACTGTCCAGATATTAGCCTTCCCACATTCCATCATCCTTCATATGTGCATAACATCGGTCTCTATCATTGATGGCAAATAGAAGAAGTCATTTTTTGCTGGGTCCCTGAACACATTGATCTTTGGTGCAATAAACATAGATTCAGCTGCTCTGTTAGCTGTTCACAAATTATCAATCTCCTTTCTTGGACTATTTTCCAGTGCCCTCTCAGCATCCTTAAAACTACTAGCAATAATGTTAGTCAGAGTTAAACAAAAAAACATTTCTGTCATTGGCATGGGAAAACTACACTAATGTTTATGAATCAGACATGTGTGACAAACACATGAATACCACCTGAAGAAATGTCCAGCACTTCTCTGCAAGAGCTTCTAGGTTGCACTAGAAGTTTGCCATATCTTAATAAACTGTCCTATCTGTCATGAGAGTAATCAGAATTCACTGATGTACTCACTTTTAACTGACTTCGCTGAATATCCCACCTTGAACACAGACTCATTCTGAATTTTGACAGAAACTAATATATTGCACCAACTTTGATTTCAGTTTTGCACATCACCACTAACTCCCACTCTGCAAACCCCCTACCATTGTACACCCTATTCACAGCATTTTCTAACCACATGTTTTTTAATATAATAAGAAATAATAATATTGATAATTGTAAGTAGCTAGCAACCAGGAAGGTACTACTGTCCTGCCAAAAGAATGTGAATGGGAACCTGTAATTGCTGTACACAGTGGCAGGATTGCTGGTGTCTTTTCTTTCTGCTTCATAAACACATAAGATGACAGGTAAATCTTATTATTACTTCTTGCATCTAGTTCATACTACACATATAGGTGTATACCTACACTCATTTGAGTCATCTTTTAATCTCTTAATAGTTCTTGGTCTTCAAGTGTTTCCATCTTTATGGGAAAGTGGGTGAGAATTCTTTCTTTATAAGCCATGCATGTCGTAAAGGCAACTAAAATGATGGGACCAATTGGCAAGTAATGTTTTCTCATATATAAATTACTAAAACAACTAAGGAAATTTTTTTAAAGGTGGGTTGTTTGAATTTGTATGGTGTAGTATGGATGTGAAGAAAAATTTATTATTATGAATGAAAAATAAGCTAGATTTAGCTCATCTGCAAAATGATGCTAAGAGGGTACAAGAATTTCAGTGGGAGAGGTAATTGAGATTAAGTCAGATTTTTTTTCAACACGCGGCCATCTCCCACCAAGGCAGGGTCCCTGACCCAAAAAAAGAAACACTTTCACCATCATTCACACACAATCTCTGTCTTTGCAGAAGTGTTCAGACATGACAGTTCAGATGTCACTCCAAACAGCCAATATCTCAAACCCCTCCAGGACTCAAGTCTGGCTAACCAGTTTCCCTGAATCCCTTCATAAAATATTACCCTGTTCACACTCCAACAGCTCATCAGGTCTCAAAAACCATCTGTCTCCATTCACTCCTATCTAACATGCTCACACATGCCTGCTGCATGTCCAGGCCCCTTACACCCAAACCTCTTTTCCCTCCTCCATGATGTATCTGATAGAATTAGAGCTAAAACAGGAGTAGTGGTAATATTAAATGATCAGTTATGAAAAGAAAAGAAGGAATATAAGTATGTACAGTAAAGCCCCACTTATACGGGAGGTTAGGTTCCAGGCTACTGCCAGAAAGCAGACATCGTCGGATAGAAGCGCCATTTTTCCACTTATATATGCATATAAATGCCAGACAACAAGTTTACACTGACTTATATAAAGTTAGTAATAGAACTATGCATTAAAAAACAATAAAAAGTAAAATTCATACACAGTACATTCATTACTTACCTTAAAATATTTGTAGTCTTAATGTAGGGCAAGAGAGGTAATACTTATTTGTAGGAAGTCAGGTGTAGGTAGCCCTGACTCCCGTCCAAACTTAATACAGTGGACCCCGGTTAACGAACACCCGGAAATCATTTAATTATGTAAGTATAATATTGTAAGTGCTTGTGGAAGTGTATTTTTGGGGGTCTGAAATAGACTAACGTACGTGACATTATTTCTTAAGGAAGTAAATTCGTTCGGTAATGGCACTTGAGCAGGCTTCTGGAATGAATTTTTTTCATTAACCGGGGGTCCACTGTATATGATATTTAAAGCAGCCCAGAGATAAAATACACATACAGTACACTCATTATTTACCTTAAAATATGTGTAGTCTTAATGTAGAATGAGAGGTCAGTAGTAATTGTAGGAAGTCAGGTGTTGGTAGCCAGTAGATGTAGCTATGTAGTCTGCCTGGCTTCACAGCTGCACCTACCTACCTACATAGCTACACAAGATATTTAATGTGGCCCAGAGCCATATTGTTACCATTAACATACCTTGTTCACTGAGTTTAATCGTTTCTAACAAGTACCTTTAGATGCCATCATAAACGAATGGAGAAGTAATGAATAATTCATGCCGAGAATTGTAAACAAAAGCAGAGTGTTAAGGGGAGTGACTGGGCCAAACGCAGATTTATACACGTTTTCTCTGATGCTGGACCAGAGAAAACGTAATGTTTCCTCCTACGGCATATAAACATAGCATGTTAAGTAGTCTATGCCATTAGATTTAGTCTGCCCATAATGCCATGGCATGATAGTGGCTCTTTTGCACTTCAATTCATAATTGTAATTACAGAATCTCAATGTAAACTTACGAAATAAAAATATTATTATTATTATATATGCTATGTAACATGTTTCTTATATAATTTTGGAGAAAATATCATAGATGAATTAATGAAAATGTCTATATTAACGTAAAATAAGACATTTAATGTGCCCAAAAGGATTTATTATTACTTACTACAGTGGACCCCGGTGTTCGTAATTAATTCGTTCAGAATACTGTTCAAATGCCATTACCAAGCGAATTTCTTCCTATAAGGGAAAAATGTAAATTAGATTAGTCCTTTTAGACCCCAAAATACACTACAAATCCCTTTCAAAAATACACTTACATAATTGTTGGTTTGGAGCAGTACGAACAAGGGGTCCCCGTATTAGTATTACTTGGCGTTAAGACTGAGGGCGCATTTGTGATTTAATGTGTACCTGCACGCCAGCACAGTGTGTAAGTATATTTAGGTACAAGTACACAAGTGTATTATTATCAGAGTATACAGTGGTACCGGTTTCGATGCCCCAAACTCACCCTTTTATGTAAGTTTATTTTTTAAATGCTTTTGTAAGTGTAATTTTGAGGTTAAAAAGGACAGTTTTTTTACAACTTTTTTCTTGGGCGGTAATGGCACTTGAACAGCATTCGGGGTAAAAAAATATCAAACCGGGGACCCCCCTTCAAAAATGCAGTATGCAAAACTTTAAAACACTTAAATTTTAAAAAATTTTCCCAGACGGGTTTTTAAAAACAAATCGGGGGGGGCCCCTAAAAAGACCGCTCACTATAAAAAAGGGTCATAATTTGAAATAAACCAATGTGGGGGCCCCTTTTTGAAAATTTTTAAAAAGGTGGGAGGAGGGGTTCTTACTTACATCTTTTTTTGTGCATCTTGGGTTTTGCAGATGTTGATGCGGATGGGGGGGTTGTGGGGGTGTTCAGGGATTTCAGATGGGGGCGCATATCCCGGTATCTGCAGAAAGATCTTTGTTGTCGGGGGGAACCTCATCACTGGTATATAAATTGGGGGTTACATAAATTTAAAAAATCAGTGGTCCCCTCTACTTATGAGCAAATTCATTCCGGTCAGTTTATTCGGGAACCGTCCCCGAATTTTTTTTCCCATGAAATTGAAAAAGGTTAATCCATTTAAAACCCCAAAAAACCACAAAAGCACCCACAAAAATACACTTACATAAGGATTGGGACTGTTTCGTAAAAGAGGAAATGAAAGGTGGGAGGGGAAAAGGGCTTTATCACCGGGGAAGAAAGGACTATAGATGGGGAGATGTTGAAATTTTTAAGTCTTTTGAACCAAGTAAGACAATGTTGCTGGGGAACCCAAAAAATCCTAAAGTGGGAGACTGTAGTAGAGGGTGTGTTTTGAAGTCCCGGGTGTGTTTGGGGACCTCTAATTGGGCGTGCATAAAAAGGGGTTTTGGAAACAGGTTTAAATTTTTTTAAAAGGGGGGATAAATAACCATAAAGATAAAAAGGGCATGATGTTACCCTTTTACAAAAAGGGCCCAAAATTTTTTAAGATATAGGGGGTCTTTTTTGGCAAAAACATAGTGGGGAAAAGAGGAAAGGGGGAAATTTAAAAGGTGAACAAGGGGAAGAAAGTGAAAAGTTTATTAATTAAAGTTGGGATTTGTGGTTTGGAGGATCATATAAAAGTGATTTTGGCCTCTTCAAACCTTTTCCCCAAGGGGTTCCCTCGGTTTTGCAACAACTCCAAAAAGAACTAAAAATTTTGAAAGTTGCCATGTCTTTTTGCTAAACTGTCATTTCCATTAAATTTTTCAACATTCAAAAATGGGGGGGTCCATCCTTTGGATTTAGGCCTGCCCTTCTTCCCCCAAATATTTGTTTTTGGGGTTCTTCACCATTTTGGGGAAACCCTTTCTTAAAAGGCCTTTAGGGGTTTTTGACCTCTTTTTGGAATTTTGGGAAAGGGAAATGACTTTTATGATCACCAGCTTTGGAGCAAGTAGGAAAGAAAGGTTTTTCCCTTTTTTTTGTGCATTTTAAATTAAAAAAATGCATAAAAAATGATATGATATTTAATGCCAATCATGGAAATATGATTTTTCGATGTCGGGGGTTTGTGTTGGTGGTTAAGCGTTCGTGGCATTCTTGTTTAAAAAGGGGAACTAGCCCCGACCTCTCCTTCCGGGGGTTAAAATTGATGGCCCCCCATTTATGTGCCCAAGTTTTAACCCCCCCCTTTTCCCCATGAATGTAAAATGTATAGGTAAGGCCGGTAAACAAAAAAAATAAACAAACCCCTTTTGCAGCCCGGCCAAAATGAAGTTACAGTTTCCTGGGTTTAACGATTTTTTCTTTCCCAGAATGTTTCAAGTGCCATTACAACGAATTTATCCCCATTAAAAATAATGTAAAATAGACTAGCCCTTTTTAGCCCCCCAAAAATACACTTAAAAAACATTTATAAAAATAAACTTACATAAAAGGGTGGTTTGGGGACCATCGTTAACCGGGGTACCACTGTATAAAAATTTAAACATATTGATTGGTATCCTTTGCATCCGGGGGAAGTGCCCTTTGCCCAAACATTTTGTATAAGCCATCGGGGAAAAGTCTAAATTTTTCGCCCTTTGATCATCAATTCTGCAGGGCCGGGGCCCTAATTTTTAAGATGCTTGCCCTTCCCCTAAACTTTTTGTGTTGTCAAACCTCAGAATAGGTTATAACCTTGGCCATTTTTTCCCTTTGATATCCATTCTCAGGGTTACATCTGCTTTTTTTGGGGTTTTGGGGAAAGATGCCCACAAATTTTTGCTTTGCTTTTTTAAAAGAAAAAGGAACTCAGATGGGGGTTCATGCAGTTACGGTCTTTTAAGGATCGACCCCAATAAATTTTTTGGGTTTTTATATATTTTTTAATATCATAAAAATCTAAACAAAAATCCTAAAACCCAAGTCGGGCCCCCCAAAAAGGGTTTAACGGGAAAACCCATCCCTTTTACAAATTTTCTTGAATTTTTCAGTTTGGGTATACATTTTTTACCTTCTTGACCCATATCTTTTCCCAGTACAAACCCCCTAGCCAAATGAGGCAAGCCTTTTCTTTCTTACCAGGAGTGTCTTGATTTGAGGATGGTGTTGGCTTTACTGTGATTGCCAGTGAACTCTTTTATGTGCTTTCCGGCCCTTTTTTAAACTTGTAATTTACAATCATCGTTGCTTTGCCCCTAAACTTTTTGGGTTTTTCTCATTTCCCTGTGCATTCAGATTTTTAACCCTTTAGCTCAATGTTCCTCCCCGGGCCCAAAAGATCTAAGAGGTTGGTGATCTCCCCCCCAAAAAGGGGAAAGTGAAAATTTTTTGGGGCCCCCCTAAAATTAAAGGGGGAATCCCAAAGGAAAAGGTTTGTTTGAAACCCCCACCCCCCCTTTTTTGCCCAAGGGTTTTCTTGGGCGGTATCCAAAGTATGTTCTTGGGAAGTAGCGGGGCCTGGTGGGCCCAAGGCGGGGGAGCAAGGGGCCGGGGTTCGGCAGGAAGGGGGTTTTTGGGTCCCTTTTAAAAGGAATCATCACAAACCCCAATTTCGTTGACTGGGTCGGCAAAAACCCCCTTGTTTTTCTGTTTTCCTTTGTTGGGTGCACCCCAACCATGCATCACAAGCATTTGCAACGGGCCCTTTTTTCCACGTTTCCCCTTTTCATAATTACCGAGGTGCCTGGGGACCTCTGGGGTTTTTAAGTATCTTGTGACATTTAAAATGGGATTTTCGATATTCCTTTTTAATAATTAATCTTTTTTTCTATAAGTACATGTAAAATTTATCGGGCCCTGGCAACATCAGTGACCCCCCAACGAAACCCCCTTTTGTTATGGAGGGCATTTCAGGTAAAAGGTCGGTTTTGGGCCCAAGGTGCCCACATCAGTCCAATAAAAAATTACAACTGAAAAACAGGGACAGAAAGGTTTTTAAAAAACACATTCTAATGTTTCCACCCATACCAGGATCGCCAAGGACTTAGTTTTGGCGGGAAAAATGGTTTTATGGGAACCAATTTTGGTATGATAGTTTTTGTATCTGAATGTTTGTTTCCCTTTTTAAGGGTTTGTTGAAAACCCTTTGTTTTTGTGTTGTGTATTTTTTTTTTATTCCGGGCTCCTCGGGAATGCCTTTTTAGACCAGTTTTGATCATTTATGTCATTCTCTTATTACCCAGGATTTGTCTGTTTAGAAAACCTTTTTTTACTGCCAAAAATAAGAAGGGAATGGGAAAAAAACCCCCCAGCTTTTGTATGCCTTTTTGGGTTTTACACAACCCCTGAAGGTTGGAGCCCTTTTTATTGTATGACCCCTTCCCCCATAAAGAATGAAAAAAGGAGTCATGCAGAAAAGGTCCTCTGTCTTTTTTCCCAAGGATGACCCCCCCCATTTTTTCCCATGGGTGACCCCAACAGAGGATGCACCCCTTTTCCCTTTGGGATTAATGGTTTTTCTCCTCTTTCATCAGAAATACAGGGTTGAACGGGGCTCCATGTTTATTTTTTCATATCTCGGGGTTATGGGTGGCCCAAGCTCTGAACTCCCCTTAAAAGGAGGTTTACCAGTGAAAAAGCTCTTAATCCAGGTAACCCCCTTCCTTTCCCTTTTGGAAATTGTTACCCCCAATTTCTCAAAGCAGTATGCCCCTATGGGGTCTTACTCCCCTTTTGGTTGGGTATGAAAAAGGGTGACCAGTGCCCCCAAGGAAAAAATCATGTCTGTATTGGCACCACATCTTTTGTGCTGGGGGGAAATTGAAAATTTTGGGACGTTTTTGAGTGCTGGCCCTGGGGGTACTCACCCTTTGGCAAAATTTTTAAAAATTTTTCCCGGATTAAAAACGGTTGCCCAAGGGGGCATTTGTTGCAGTCTCTCATGCCTTCCTTCCCGGTTTTTTAAAAATTTTGGGCTTCCTACAGCAGGGGAACATAAAAGGCAACATTGACAATTTTTGGAAAACAGAGTTTAAAAACCATCAAAACTTAATGATCTAGAAGGGAAGCCCCGGGGGGAAATTCTTGGGTCTACACCTTGACTTCATTGGGTTTAATACTCACTTACAAAAATATATAAGGTCCCCAAAAAGTGGCACATCCTTTGCAATTTTTGTACCTAAAACCCAAACTATTTAATATACCCTTCCTCACCTAGGGTTTTGTGCCGGGGAAATTTTTACAAAATATCTAAAACCAATAAAACCCCCCCGGGCACACTATCACCCATTCCACTGCTAAACCAACCCTTTTCCCCCCCTCTTAAAAAGGAAATTCAAAAACAAAATATGCACTCATCTGCTGCCCCCTATATATATGGAACTTTAAAATTAAACAAAAACCCTCCTTTAAAACTCTTGTAAGCTGCAGCATAACACAACCAAAAGCCCTTTTAAAATTTTAATACATAAAAAACTCAAATGCATAAAAAAGGCCCCCAAAATCGGCATTCTTGCCTGTTTCGGGGTTTTGTTCCAAAAACATCTCCCCAAATGGAACCAGGTATATCAAAAAAAACCAGCTCACCCAACTCTGCCCCTGTTCTTGGGGGTTTTCCCCCAGCCCCCCATAAAAATTACATACTCATCTTGCCCCAAATTTTCTCTGTAACTAAAAATTCCTGATTTTCCTGACAGTCCCCCAAAAACTAAAGATCATTGAATCTTTTTGAAATAAAATCATATTTTTAAAAAATTGTACCTTTCATACATTAGCTACCTTTTTTTTAACAAAATTACTGCATGGTTAACTGCTTCGAAAACCCACAACGAAGATGGGGGGGAATCATTTTAAAATAATAAGCAATTTTAAAATTTTTGGTTTCTTTTATTCCCTTTTCTTTTGTGCAAAAATTTGGTTAACTCCAAAAAAACCCTTCTTTATAGTTTTGCCTAATTCTTAAGTAGTTTTAAAATTAGGATTAGTTTGCCCAAAAAATCATTTGCATCCCAAACTTTTTTTTGTCCCTAA
This sequence comes from Cherax destructor, assembly GCA_009830355.1. Taxonomy (NCBI): domain Eukaryota; kingdom Metazoa; phylum Arthropoda; class Malacostraca; order Decapoda; family Parastacidae; genus Cherax; species Cherax destructor. The sequence continues at coordinate 18,690 of WNWK01018425.1, forward strand.
AATGTTTTTAAATGAAAAATACATTATTTTTGTACGGCATAAAAAAAATAAAAATTTTAATTTAAAAAAATTACCTCTTTTTCCCAACCTTTTGGGGTTTATGATATGCGAAGAAACATGACTTTTGAAAGGGTTTAGGGTTTGTAATAAAATTCATGGTCAATATTTCTCCTCCTTTTTCAATTTCCCTTCTGTTTTAAAAATTTAATATCAGCCCAATAATATCCTTTTACTCAAATATATTCACTCTAAAAATAAAATTTAAATTTTTTCTTTCTAAATTTCCCGTTTGTATAAATTTTAATTTGTTGTTTTTGGATTTAAACTTTGAAAGAAAAAAATATTTAGGTTTTAAAGGCTAAAGAAAAATAAAATTTTTTGTTTCTATCGGGGTTCACCACGGACTTTTCATTAAACTGGGGCCCAAAGAAGCATAATTCATCTAAACCTCTGTTTTTTGCCGGGTCATCTTGCAGCCCCTCTCCCAAACCCCTATGCTCCCCCCCCCTTCAGGAGGGGGTTAAAGGGCCATAAAAAAGACGGCAGACGGCAGGTTGTTCTTTTTAAAAACCACAGTTTTCAAACTTTTTCTTTGGTAATTTTTTGGGAAAAAAATTTTCCCCAAAACATCTGTAACTTGAAAGTAGTTAAAATGTTTCCAATTGCCATGGGGCTTTTAATTTTTGGTTAAATCTGTTTTTTAAAAAAGGTTTTCAAACCCCTTTGAAATTATCTTGAACACAAGTAAACCCGTAGTGCTATTTCCCATTAGAGAATGAAGAAGTTAATCTAAAAAGGGGTATGGGTTTTGCATTTTCCTCTTGTACCTAATTCATCAGACTCCCCAAAAAATTTTTTAAATGAAGAATTTCTGGCACGGGCCAGGTTTGATAAAAAAATTGAGTAAATCTTCATTCCCTTTTTAAACACAATCATAAATATTAAATTTGTTGATATTAAAAAATTAAAAAAAAACCCATATAAAAAAAAGTTAGGTCTTCCAAAGGTTTGGGAAAGTTGACACAATGACACATACTAAAAGGGCCAGAAAACTTTCACCTTTTTTGCCTTAAGGGACCCACTCTTAAATCTCTATAAAAATTAATCACAAAGCCCAACAGTTTATCATATAGGTGTTTAAAACACACTATTTTAAAACTTACGGCAGATGCTGAAAAAACCCCAATGGCGGGGGGTGCCACTAGCACAAAAAAGACCCAAAACAAGTGTCGGGGGCCCCAAAGGTTTCCTGCCTCCCCAAAAAAAAAAAAATTTGCCCAATAGCCCCCTATCTTCTTAAAAGAAAGCGTGGACAGGCACCAAAGTGTCCTGACCGGGGGGGTTGGGGTTCCCCATTTTGGGGCGATCCCCAAATTTAAAGCCTGGTTGATCAGGCTCTGCCCCCCGGGGGCCTCTGGGCGGGGGGCTGGCCCTCAGGATCGCCGGCAATGTAAACATTTTTCATTCTCTGGGGGCCCCTTTCCCCTTTGGCAGAACCCTTGTCCCCCTAAAACCCATCCCTTTAATCTGGCCCCCCAAACCACTTTGGTGGCGTGCAAAATGCAGGGGTTTCTGCATGAATTCAGGGGGAAAGAAACCCAGGGGAAATTTTCGGGCGGGAAGGGGGGTTCGTCCCCAAAGGGCAAAAAAATTGGGAAGACCAAAAAAACAACAGAAAAGGCCAGGTAATTGGCTGGGGAAAGGGAAGGGGGAAACAAAAAACCCTGGAAATGTGAAGAGCTCAACAGGATTTAAAAGTTTTTTTGGGGAGACAGAAAAGGACTCAAAAAACCGGGGGGGGTCCCAACGGAGTGCGGGAACACAATAAAATATCTAAAGGGGGTGAAGAAAAGAAAATTCACCTAAAAATGGGGGAAAACCAGACAACCCCCATGGGTCCCCAAATGTGTGCCAAAACCAACAATCTTCAAAAATCTATAAAAACGACGATCCCTTGGGTGGGGAAAGGGGCAGAAAATGTTTCCCCAAAAAAAGGGGAGACAAACATGCGGGAAAACTACAGACCAGTGCATAATTAATTATAAGTAAGGGGTTTTTGGAAAAATTTTTAAATAAAAAGGAATGAAAATATGAAAACTAGAAAGTTTCGGAAGGGAAATCTTGTGCCCTAAAACCCTGCTGGAGTTTTACGACAAGGTGAGGGTTGTGGAAAAAAGAGAGAGGGGGGAGGGGAGAGGTGGGGGGTTGCATTTTCTTGGACAAAGAAAATTTGCCCAAAATCCCCCCGAAGATTAATCCCAAAAAAGGGCGGTTTAAAACATTAAAAGGCACCCAAAAACCTGCCCAAAGGGGGGAAAAAATTTCAGGGTTTGATGAATGTCAGAGTGGGGCCTTGTGATGAGCGGGGGTTTTGGGGTCGGTTCTAGGTTTTTCTGGCTTTGTAAATGACATGACGAAAAGGGCCCCCTTTTCGGGCGTGTAAAACTTGGGGGGGAATTTCAATTGGATGAGAATCAGGCAGGACAAAAGGGGGATCGGGAAAGGGGGTGCAAGCCTGGCCCCAGCAACTTCCTGAGAAAACCCCAAGTGCACATCATGAGTTGAGGGGGGAAAAAGGCCCGGGCAGGCGGGGGCCCAAAGGCAAAACCCTCTAAAGGAAAAGGATTTTGGGGGGAAAATGGGACATCCCCTAAAGGCCATCAAAAAAAATTTGCTGCAGCAGGGGGGAAAAACCCTTAAAAACCAAACCAATTTTGGTGGGGAATCGTTCAGGCCCGGAACCCCCCCAAAGGGGTATGCAGCACCTTTTGGAACCCCTGGCCCCGTCAAAAAGGGTGAAAAGGTTTTGCAGTGAACTATTTCCCGGACCAAAAGGGCATCCCCTACAAGGGGAAGTCGACCTGATCCCGGAGGACGGGAGAGGGGGGGTGAAAAGCTTTAAATCGGGAAAAAGGAGAAAAGGTGGGGAGGGATGTTCCAAAAGAGGGGAAAAAGAAACCCACGGAAGTTTCAAAGTGTCGGGGGAGTCTGGGAGAAATTATTTTTTCCCGGTAAAATTAAAATTGGAAAATAGTCTGGAAAGTGATGTAGTAATTCCAACATGTTTTGGAAAATATGATAAACTCATGGAAGGAGGGCCAGAGAGACCAATAAAGGCGGGGCCCCAGGAGCGGGACTCACCCGGGCCCAAAATTGGGTGAGTACACACATTTTTTTCAAATTTGAAAAGGGAATTTAAGGATCCCAATTTATTGAAAAACCCAAAAAGCTGTTCCCTACATCCCTTTTAAAAATTTTTATTTTTAGGGGCCAACCAGTGAGCGGAAAAAGGAGCCATCGGGTGGGCCAACTTTTCAACTGATTTTTCCCGTTAATATCGCTGTACGTAATGCCCCAAAGTTTAGTTAATGTTCTGGAGAAGGGGGCCAGAAAAAGGCCTTTTCCCCGTTTTTGGGGTTATAAACCCCCCACTGTCCTCAAAGTGAAAGCCAAGTGGGGTATTTTGAATGTTCCCTTGTACATAACAGAAGGCTCCCCACATCCCCTGGGAAGGCTCTGTGAAATGACAGTTACCCAGGTGGATCTCAAAGGGTCTTTTTTGTTCTCCCCTTTAAAGCAGTCGCAGATGAAGGGGGGAAAACCCAAAAAAAGGGGTTTTTCCCCCAAAGGGGGATTACTGCCTCATATTTAATCTTGAAACCCCTACTGCCCGGGCAGATGCGAGATCGTCGGGGTGCAAAAAGCCCCTACCTTGTTTAAAAGATTTACAATTTGGTTTTTTAATGGTCAGTTTACAGTTTTCCCCCAAAAGGAATCAGCTTTTTCCCCCAAGGCCAAACCCTCCCCCATTCATCCCAACTACTGCCCCGGCTTTCCATCATGGGTTAAAAGGGAATCATCATTTTTTTTCCCGGAAGGGAAATACCCTCCCCTTTTTTCCCAAAAAAAGCCCGGTGGGTTGCTGTGTCTTCGGGGCTGGCATTTCTTCTCTTTGAAAAGTAAATGTAGGGTTTACAGTCATCTGCATATGCATGGGATTCTGGGATAAAGATGGGAAAGTAGCCCCCAAACAATGGCTAAAGCCCCTTTTGGGGGGAAACACCCCAAATGGAATGTCTTTTTTCCACTGTTTTTTTCCTTTTGAAACTCCCCAAATCAAGGGTAATCCTGGGGAGACATGGTAGGAAGCCTGCAATTTGGTCTTTCTTTTCCCAAAAAACGGTGCCACTTTTGCCCCAAAGCCCAGCAATTCCTTACCACAAAAGCGACATTTTGCCAATTGCCTTTTAAATTTTAAAAAGATCAGCAGCGGGGCCTTTCCCAACCAATTAAAAAAATAGTGAGGGGTAGTCAAAAAGGGTTTTTTTCTTGAGATTTTGTCTGGGGAAAATTCTTGAAAGTATTGACGGGAAAGTGAACCTGAATTGCTGTTTTTGTTTGCTCTTTTTTTGGTGCAGGGTTGCCTTTTTCCACAAAAAGGCCCCGACCTTAAAAGGCCCGCGGCGGTCTGCACATCTTCTCCTTTGGGGCCCCTTGGGGTCTGGGCCCCACCTTTTTTGGTCAAGCATTTTAAAAAGTGCACCCCCTTTCCCCCTTTTGCCCCATAATTTTGAAAAGCCAGCGGGAAGGGGGGTTCCCTTTGCGGACCCGGGGAATCAGGTTTGAAATTTCCGAAAATTTTCGGCAAAAAAGGAAGCTTTCTTTGTCCATTAGAAAGGGGTGGCCCCATCCGGGGGGGAAGAGGTGGAAAAGTTCATCAGGCAGAAAACCCTTTTCGTTTTTAAACAGGGACCACCGGGGTTTATTTTTTTTAAACCCCCCCCAAAAAAGGTTTTAGCCTGGGCCCCTGGGAATTCCTATTATGGGTGGGGCCGTTTGTCCTTTTTTAAACCCCCCCTTCTTCTCTCTCTCTCCCCCTCTCTCTCTCTCTCTCTCTCTCTCTCTTTTTTTTTTTTTTTTTTTTTTTTTTTTTTTTTTTTTTTTTTTTTTTTTTTTTTTTTTTTTTTTTTTTTTTTTTTTTTTTTTTTTTTTTTTTTTTTTTTTTTTTTTTTTTTTTTTTTTTTTTTTTTCCCCTCCCCCTCTCTCTCTCTCTCTCTCTCTCTCTCTCTCTCTCTCTCTCTCTCTCTCTCTCTCTCTCTCTCTCTCTCTCTCTCTCTCTCTCTCTCTCTCTCTCTCTCTCTCTCTCTCTCTCTCTCTCTCTCTCTCTCTCTCTCTCTCTCTCTCTCTCTCTCTCTCTCTCTCTCTCTCTCTCTCTCTCTCTCTCTCTCTCTCTCTCTCTCTCTCTCTCTCTCTCTCTCTCTCTCTCTCTCTCTCTCTCTCCCCTCTCTCTCTCTCTCTCTCTCTCTCTCTCTCTCTCTCTCTCTCTCTCCCCCTCTCTCTCTCTCTCTCTCTCTCTCTCTCCCCTTTTGCTCTCTCTCGCTCTCTCTCGCTCTCTCTCTGCTCTCTCTTGCTCTCTCTCTCTTTGCTCTCTCTCTCTCTTGCTCTCTCTCTCTTTGCTCTCTCTCTCTCTCTCCTCTCCTCCCCCTCTCTCTTCCCTCTCTCTTGCTCTCTCTCTCTCTCTTTGCTCTCTCTCTCTTGCTCTCTCTTGCTCTCTCTCTTTGCCCCTCTCTTGCTCACTCTCTTGCTCCTCTTTGCTCCCCTCTTTGCCCCTTTCTCTTGCTCTCTCTCTTGCTCTCTCTCTCTTTTTTGCTCTCTCTCTCTCTCTCTCCCCGTTCTCTCTCTCTCTCTCTCTCGTTCTCTCTCTCTCTCTCTCTCGTTCTCTCCCTCTCGTTCTCCCCCCGTTCTCCTCCCCCCGTTCTCTCCCTCTCGTTCTCCCCCTCCCCGTTCTCTCTCTTGCTTTTTTTTTGCCGATATTTCATAGGATGGGAAAAGGCCCCACTACAAAACCAGTCTTTTTAATTATTGGGACATTATTGAACAATCTTTCCTGGTTATATGTATTTTTTTATTATCTGAAAAATAAAAAAATCTTTTTTTTGTGAATAAAATTTAAAATAAAGTGTAATATAGGAAAAGGGGTTTAGGGACTTGTTTAAACCCCTTTTGACTGTTTTGGTCGTATATATACGTCTTACGAGCCACTGTTTCGGTTTTTAATATATACTACTCAAAAATTCTAGCGGCTTCAAATTAACGGGGAAAGCTGGTAGGCCCCCCTAAGAGAATGGGGCTATGTGGGCGGTATTATTTTATAAAAAAATCCTGTTATAATGGAAAAAAAAAATCTGGCGTGTTTTTGGTTAAAACGCCGACTTTGAGGGTGTATTTTGGATTTGTATTTATGGTTGTATTTTTTTGTGGTCTCATTTAATAGAATGGAAAACATACTACAGAAATGAAGATTTTGATTAGTTTCATGATGAAAACGACTTTGAAATTGAGCTCAAAGTAAAGGGGGGATGTTCGATTTTTTTCAATCTTCAAAAAGTAAACAAATCATGCCAGGGTCCCAAAACACATCAACTGGGATCTAATATTCTTTCACAAGTGCACTGATATTATTTATATCATTTTTACAATAATGCAATGGGTTTTCATAACGGGGAAATCTTCTATTTTTTTTTGTGAATAAAAAAACAAAAAAAAAGCAAGAGTAATTTTAAAAAGGGGCCCCAAAAAGTGATAATGAACAGATAACATCTTATTTTAATTTCCAGGAATGTCTGCATTGTTTTTTTGGACCCCATTTTTAAATTGACAACTTTTTTTATTTTGCATGAAATTGGCCAAATTAATTTTGACCACTTTATTGGGTAAATTGAAATCAGTAAATTGGTGATTTCTTGTACTCAATTTATAGAACAAATGGAATTCTAAAGAAAAAAGCTATGAGTTTGGTCGAATGGAGCAATGGAATTGGCCGAAAATAGGGCTCAAGGTGGGAAAATTTCTGATGCGTATATTACGAGATCCCAACCCGGGGCATAATTCCTTAAAATTTTCCATCAAATTTCATACTTTTGGTGTCTTTCCATCCGGGGGAAAAAATTCTCTATCATTTCTAAAAAAAAATAATTTTTTCCCAAAATTTTGAGACAACAGGAGACACCTCCCGGGGTTGCGACAGTCAAAGGGGTTTAAAGAATGGAGGGAAATTTTTTGAGGGAAAGTTCTTTGTTTATTATGGATTTTTATTTTTAAATTGGCATTTTTTTAAATTTTTTTGAAATTTGGGAACATTACCGATTACTTTGTAGGGTAGAGGGCATATCTTTTGAGGGAAAGGAAGACATTCAGGCTTAATTCAAAGGGGTTTGGGAAAACAGGTCCAATTCCATGGGGGAAACCCCCCACCAGCATCAAGGAACCTTCCTTGAAGGGGAAAATACGTAAGTAATTCTTTTCTTCCATTTCTAATTCTCTTTGATCCACCAAACTGCTTGTTTGAGCATCAACAATACACAGAACTTTAGTAGTTTTGTACCAATCAAAAAATCTTAATTTATTTTTTTGTGTTATAATAAATTTTGTTTTTTTTTTCCCTCTCAAGCATAAATTTACTTTCATCTTTGGAATGTTGGAAATTGGGATCTTTTGGGCTTGTTGTAGAGGCTTTTTAAAAGCTGCAAAAATGTTAAAGAACACTATAATCTTTCACCACTGATAATGGGTCCCGCTGCTAATTTTTTAAACCCCAATGCTGCATCCTTGGCCACTGAGGGGTAGGTTTTTTTTGTCTTTTTTTTATACTCATGGTAAATCCCGTATGTGCTCTGTTTATGTTTTATATGTATTAACAATATTTTATTTTCAAGCATTATAGTACAGTATTACATTTTTTAAAAATCTGCTGAAAATCCAAAATTTTAATAGTACAGTGGACCCCAAATAACAACACCGCCGGAAATCGTACAATTATGTAAGTACAGTCATCCCTCCATTTTCGTGTATCTCTGTTTTTGTGTATTTTTAGTTTTTGTGCAGTTTTTAGGGGAAAAATTTACCTCTGTTTTCCCTGTGATTCCCTCCATTTTTTGTGCTTGGTCCGGGAAACCCCGTCCAAAATGCCCAGGCCCTACAAAGCCCCAAGCCCGCCCCCCGCACATTCTCCAGTGTAGCCCTTGTTTCTTGTTGAGTGAACATTATCCCGCGATTCCCCCAAAAAAACATTTCTTAGCAATCCATTGTTTTTTGGCCCTTTATTATTGTGTGTGACTGCTAAATAAACCCCACGGGCCCAAAAAATAGCTCCAGGGGTCAGTCCTTTGGTAAAAAAATGAGGAACACCATAGAATTAAAAAGAAAGAAATCGTAGCAAAGTGGGGAGAGGCAGTGGTGATGAGGGGGCAGTGGTGAGAGGCAATGGCGATGAGAGGCAATGGTGGTGGGGGCAGTGGTGATGAGGGGGCAATGGTGGTGAGAGGCAGTGGTGATGAGGGGGGCAATGGTGGTGAGGAGGGTGATGAGAGGCAGTGGTCTTTTTTTTGGTTGAGGCGGGAGGGGATGAAAAGGGAGTGGTGGTAAGGGGGCCCCGTCTTAATGTAGAGTGAAAAGGGGAGGGAAACAAGATTAAATGAAAAAAAACCCCCTTCTCACCCAAAGCTAAATGTAATATCAAAAATTCCCAACAAAAGTAGAATAATCACTTAATGTAAAAACCTGACTAATCAATTGAATTAAAACCTGTTATGAAAAAAATACATACTAAGCTAACTATTTCCCAAAAATTTACATTATAATGACCAGTAAAATGTAACTGCAATGCAATTAATTGTTTTTAAAATTTTTATCTCCCCTCAATTAGTTTTCATTGCTACAATTAATTATATTTCAACTTATATTCAAACTTTCTTAGATACGCAATTATTTATTTTATAAATTATCAACCATAACTTTTTTCCATGGGAGTCCTTTTGTCCCAAGAATGCCCGCAATGCACAGCAAATTTGGGGCTTTTGGCATGTAATTTATTAATAACTTTTAAAAACTATGTATAACTATGTCTACCATGTATCATTGTACCATGTCTCAATAAAGTATTATTATTATTATTATTATTATTAGAATGAGAGTGTAAAATTTCGGTAGTTTTGTCAACAAACCCGTTGTTGTTTTTTTTTCGTTTTTGCTGCTGCTGCTGTTATTACCAGCCAGCCTGGACAGGAATGATTCCTGTTCCCCTTGAAACGACTGGAAGAAACGGTGGTAGAGGGGGTGATGAGGGGGCAGGGGGGTGAGGGGGCAGTGGTGGTGAGAGGCAGTGGTGGTGGGGGGAGTGGTGGTGAGAGGTAGTGGTGGTGAGGGCGGGGGATGAGAGGCAGTGGTGGTGAGAGGCAGTGGTGGTGAGGGCAGTGGTGGAAAAAGTCTTAATGTAGAGTAAAGGTGAGTAAACAAGATTAAAGAAAAAACGAGAGAATGAGAGTGTAGAAATTTCGGTAGTTTTGTCCCCAAACCAGGGTTTTTGTTTGCTGCTGCTGCTGCTGTTGTTTGCTGCTGTTGTTGTTACCAGCCAGCCTGGACAGGAATGATTCCTTTCACCTTGAACGACTGGAAATAAGTGATCTAATGCAGTTAGCATTACAAACTCCGTTTTCTCTTTCTAATGCGTTTTGAAGGAGGAAAAAAATAGGAAGATGTTTTCATAGCTGGACCCAAATATGCCCGCCACCACATTCGTAATGAGACACATATTGAAAATAAAAGTAAGTGTGATGTTAAATGTTCATTTATACATTTTATTAATTTTTTATATTTTTTTTTTTTATTCTTTTTTTGTATTAAATCTATATTTTTCTAAAAAAATTTTTTTTTTTAAAAACCCGGGTTTTCTGAAACGGATTAAGGGGAAAATTTTTTTTATTTCTTTGGGGGAAAAAAACTTCAGTTTTGTTGATTTCAAAATTTTTTCGATCCCCGGCGGTTAAGCCCCCGCCGGGACCACTGTTAATATTTTAAAAAACTTGGGGGGAAATGTATTTTTTTGGGGGGCTGAAATGACTAACCTCGTGACATTATTCCTTAAAAGGGGGGAAATTCGTTCGGTTTGGGGAAACGGCTTCTGGAATGAAGTTTTTTACTAAAAAGGGGGGGCCCCTTTTAGTGGTCCCCCCTTTTAGCAGCTCCCAACTCGAACAATTATGCAAGTGTATTTTTTTTGGTGCTTTTGTTTAAAAATATTTTTTGGGGGGGGGAAATGGATTAACCTAATGTTCCCCCATTTCTTATGGGGAAAAAAAATTCCCCCTTCCCCCATGGCACTTGAATAACCGACTGGGCAATTTTTCTCATAAGGAGAGGGACTACTGTACAAAACTAAAAAAGTTTGATAAACACATTATGTAAAGAATTTTTGACAGGATTAACAATACAGAGCTTTGCAATGTTGACAAATGAATAATAATAAAAGTTAATTATTATTTTTTATCATTATTATTTTTTTACTCTTGAACCTCGGTAAAAAACGAACATTTTTGCTACTTTGGGTCAGTTTCAAGGTACTTGTCACGAAAAGTCAAAAAATCTCTATTTCTGTAATATGTCATCCATTTATCAAATGAGACTAAGAAAACAAAATACAAGCATAAATCTATACGAAAATAGACTGCCCAAAGGGTGTTTTAAACCCAAAAAAACGGTCAGTTTTTCCCCCATTATCACTCTGTTGTGCAGGATTTTTTTTTTCTGTGCACACTGACCACACAGACCCATTCTCTCACATCCCAAAGGGCCCACCAGCCTGTTTTCACTTGATTTGAGGGCGCTAAAATTTGGGGGTACTAGTACGACGAAAAAGGCCCGTAAGCCGTACCCGTGGGGAAACCTGGGGTTAAAGTGCAGGCATTGTACAGTGGAAACCCGGGGTTTTGGCCACCCCCGGGATCCCGCTGCCGAGTTTGGTTTGCTTTTTTTGGCCCAATTTTGTCACAACTTTTTGGCCGTTGCCCCCAGGTTTCCCGGCAACCCAGGTTTTACCTCCCCGTGCAGGCTCGTGAGCCAGTCTAGCTTTTTTTTTTCCTTAGTGAACATTACCGCACGCTCATCCAAACATTTCACAATAAATTCATTGTGTTTTTGTGATTGTTTATTGATTGTGACTATGGGAAAAAAACCAGGGGCCCAAAAAAAATTCATGTGGCAGCCTTTTGGTAAAGAAAGTGACAAACATGATAGAATTGAAGAAAGGGGTTGGAAATCCAAAATGGAGGAGGAAAAAGAGGGAAAAATGTGCCTTCTTCAAATTTCTAAAAATCGATACTAAAGCAGCACAAGTCGATAAAAGGGTATAGCACCCCAGTGATAAAGTGTAGCATTAACAGTGTAAAATAAGTTAGCGATTAATCATTTGGAAAGGACAGCACGAAAAGGCTCCCCCAATATTGTTGGGTTATATGGGGGGGCTGACAACACCGCCATCTCTGGCGGCCATAATCACCACTATGGAAGGCTTATCTTTCAGTGGCCCTTATACAACCAACAACAAACAACACAGCAACAATCGTCAGTTAGGGAGAGAGACATATGACATATTTTATTCATTCTAGAGTATATACGTCGTATCATGTTTCTATGTTATTTAAATGGACCCCTATCCCGTAATCCATTCCAGGGCAAAAGGGCCCTTATTTCCCATAAAAAAAAATGTAAATACAAAATTTAAACCGTTCCAGACACCCAAAAAAATTCCCCTAAAAAAAAATTTTTAACCCCTTTAAAAAGGGCCAAAAGTATATACAGTAGACCGTCATTTAGCCGAGTTATTTACACGTTACGGGTATTGCACGATTGAAAAATTTGGGGACATTTTATCCCAACACGACGTAAAAAAGATATTAAAGGTTCACGGGAATGGAAAAAATTTTTAAGCACGGTAGCCCGCGGTGGGTTAAACCATTGAGTCAGTGGGGGGCCTACTGAGGGTGGCTATGAGCCACATCAAGTGCTTAATGCTGATGAGAGAAGTGTTTTCTGGAAGAAAATGCCAACACGAACTTATATCAGTCAGCGAAAATGCACCAGGCCAAGACGAAAAATCGCTTCACCTTGCTCCTTTTCGGTAATGCATCAGGGGGATTTCAAGTGAAGCCCAATCCCCCGTGCTTATAGGAAAAAATTTGTTTTCCCTTTCCCCCAAACTGGTTTATTCAGATACACGGGGCCAGGAGCTGAGTATCGGCCCCCGCAAACAATTAGGTAAAAATACAGTTACATTGATTATCATACATAGCAGCATATGTTTAGAGAACCTAGGATAACCCAAAAAGTCAGACAAAGGGGAAAAAAGTCACTCTGACTTTTATGGGGTTTTCCCCAGGTCCCCACAATCTATGTATGATAAACTTAAAACCAGCTGTTTGTTTCCCCGAATAAACTTACAGTTTGCAAAAAGGAAAAACAAATAACCACCCACAAGCAGCCTTTTTTTGTTCAGCCGGGGGACACCACCGGCCCTCCCCAACCCCCCCCTGGAACCCCCTCCCAGCACCTTCGTATTTCTAAAGTCAAAAAAAATCCTCTGGGGAGTGAATTGTGTTTTGATCTTTAAATTAATATTTGTATCTACCAAACAATAAAATGTTGCTCAAAGGGGAAGAAAAAGGGATAAGCATTTAAGTCTTAAATTAACGAAAAAAAAATATATTAGACAAGACATAAAAGTGGCCCGTAATGAAGTGTTACTTTGTACAAAAGAAGGGGAAACATAAATTTTGTGTGACTGACTGACTGACTTGACTGACTTACTGACTGAATGACTTGACTGACTGACCCAAGATTTACCAAGCTTAGCTGACTTACTGACTGGCTGACTTACTGACTGACTGACTGGTTTAACCTTTACCCGACTTACTGAATGAAGGAACGACTGAAATGGGAAATTACTTGACTGACTTTCCCCCTTTGACTGACTGACTTTTTCTTGACGGCTGGGCACGGCTGACTGACTTACTACTGGCCCGGCGGGCTTACTGGGTTGAAGGGCTTTTCTGACTGAATGACTTTTACTTTACGGTTTACTTGGGGGGGCTTACTTGACTGGCTGCCGGAAAATTTACTTTTACTTACTGGACTGAAAGGGGACTGACTTACTGACTGAATACTTGACTGAAATGACTTACTTTACTGAATGACTTTGACTTTACTTAAATGAATGACTTAAAGTTAGACACTCAGTACAACCATCGACTTCAGTACCAGAACCTCTACCATCCCCCTCAGCCCAGTAGGGCCACAGCATAACTCTCCCCTCTCTTCCAAAACATCCCCAAGCACCCACAATTTAAGGTAAATACTAAATTTTTTCTGTTACATTTGTAGTCTTAAGCAGTAAAAAAAAACATAATTTCATCCCCGATAATGAACTACAATTACATATTCACTTTTATTTTTGGAAGATCTGTTGGTCTAAAAAAAATTTTTTTGGCTTTTTGGGGGCTCCCCGGAACGTAACCCTATTTTTCTCATAAATTCCCAATTATTTAACACTAATTTATCTAACACGACTTTTTTAGGAACCCTAAATCGTGCTAAATGACGGTTCTGTATACGTTCTTACCGCTAGTGCCCCAAAAAAGTATATGCTTTTTTTTTTCCTGCCTCCAAATTTGGCACGATTGGCCCGAGATGCTCGGTCAGCATAGAATGGGTCTTAACACTCGGAGTGCGCCATATTAAAAAAACTGGAACCACTTAGTACCTTGTGGGAGGGGACCAATTTTAAATTGAGCGCCAGCTAGAGCAAACAGTGTGGCAAACACCAAGGATTCACTGATGTCATGCCATTTTAAAATCCCCCTTTTTAAACCCCTTTTACTGTTTAGGTTGGGATATAATTTTTCGACCCTGTTTCCCGGCCAGACGGGATATACTCAAAAAATTTTAAACGGCTTCCCAAAACCAGCGGGGGAAAGCTGGGGCCCACATATGAGAGAATGGGGCTGTGTGGTCAGTGGTTTCGCTGTATAAAAAAAAAACCTTGCACGCAGTCATAATGGAAAAAAAATCCCGGCCGTGTTTTTTGGGTTAAAAAGCCGACTTTGAGGTGTATTTTCGTATAGTATTCATGGTTTTTATTCTCTTTTTTGTGGTCTCATTTGATAGAATGAAAAACATACTACAAAAAAAAGATGATTTTGATTAGTTTCATGATGAAAACGACTTTGAAATTGAGCTCAAAGTAGGGGAGATGTTCGATTTTTGTCAATCTTAAAGTAAACAAATCATTTCCACGCGTCAATAAAATCAACTGGCGAGTCTAATATTCTTTCACAAGTGCACTGATATTATTTATATCATTTTTACAATAATGCAATAGTTTGCATAACTTTAAAACTTCTATTTTTTGTGAATAAAAAATCAAAATAGAAAAGCAAAGTAATATAAAAAGGGCCCCAAAGGCGTGACTAATGAACAGATAACATCTTATTTTAGTGCCAGGGAAAGTCTGCATTGTTTATTCTGGACCCTATTTTGGGAAAATTTACAACTTTTTTTTGCATGAAATTGGCCAAATTGCCTTTTTTTCCACTTTTTTGGGTAGTTGAAATCAGTAAATTGGTGGTTTTTTTACTCAATCGATAGAACAAATGAGTTCTAAAGAAATTTATATGAGTTTTTCGACTGGAACAATGGAATTGGCCCCCAAAAAAGGGCTCAAAGTCGGGGGAAATTGCCGTCTTATTCCCGGAGATCAAATTGGGGAGGCGTAATTTCCCTAGGTTTTTTTCCCTCAAATTTCATAATTTTGGTGTCAAACCCTTGGGGAAAAAATTCTCTATCATTTCATAAAAAAATAATATTTTTTTTTTTTGAAAATTTTGCGACAAAGGAGACACCTCAGGATTAGGGTTTTCGACAGTCAAAGGGTTAAGAGGAAAATGATTTGGCGGCTGGCTGGCTAGCTGGCTGGCCCCCTGGCTGGCCGGCGGGTGGCTGGCTGATTGGGCTCTATCTCCGTCTGTCTGTCTGTATTTTCTCCCGTCTCTTCGTCTATATGTTTTATCTCACAGGAACACATACTTAAAAAACAATTATACATAGTATAAATTACCTAGGATAACTAAAAAAAACCCGACAAAGTGCTATACTTTCTTGTGATCGTGTGTAATACCAGTTGGCCCTGAGCTACTCTCTGAGACAAGCAGACAGAAATTAAAAGGAGGCAGAAAAGAAGACAGACCAGACAGACAGATAGGTTTTTTGTAACACAAATAAAGTGAAAAAAAATGTAATCAAATGTCACCATTGTCATTAGTGGAGTGATAAAAAAAAGATAAGACAATGCTCACCCCCCATCCCGATGTCACCACAGTCATTAATTTATAAGATAAGATAAGGCAGGCTCATCAAATGTCACCACTGTCAGCAGTGGAGATAAGATAAGATAAGGGCAGTGACACAGTCTTACATCATGCTTCAAAGGAACTTATTATTATTATTATTATTATTATTATTTGCCATTATTATTATTATGATCTATCATTATTATTATTATTATTATTATTATTATTATTATTATTATTATTATGCACTATCTTATTATTACTATTATTTGAGTACAATTTCGACCTAATATTAGTGTCAGAACAGAATTAACTATGAAATCACAAGAACTACTATAAATTGTAATTGTCAGAACATAAAAAATTTTATAAAATAATATAAAAAAAGAGAAGAAAATTCGGCAATTTTTTGCAAACGGCAGGGCTTGATGTTGCTGTCCCGATGAGCTGGAAATGGCTTGAAACTTTAGCTCAAAGTAGCAAAAATGTTAAATTTTTCCGATGTTCAAGTTTACCTCCACGTCTAATACGCACCAGCTGGTGGGTCTAATATACGTTTACAAATGTGGTGATTTTTTTTTACAATTATTACAATATTCATAACAGTAAATCTTCCTTTTTTTGGGTTTTAATAAAAATTCATTATTGGTAGTAGGGGTAGACAGCAACCCCAGGGGAAATACCGTCCTGGCAAGTAAAAAAAAAGCCTGTAATTGTTTTACATGATGGTAGGATTGCTGGTGTCTTTTTCTGTCTCATAAAAATGCAAGATTTCAGGTACATCTTGCTACTTCTACTTACACTTTGGTCACCTACACTTTCATGTACAGTGGTCCCTCGGTTTTCGCCAAAAGTCGTTCCAGAATGCTGCTCAAGTTCCATTCCCAGCAATTTCTTCCTTAAGAAATAATGTCACGTAGGTTGTCTATTTCAGACCCCAAAAATACACTTGCAACAGCACTTACGAAAATAAATTACATAAATGTTGAATTTGGAGATGCATGAAAACTGAGGGGCCACTGTACAAGCTATATATACACACCCCCCTGGTTTTCTTCTATTTTCTTACTAGGTCTTGTTCTTATTTCCTCTTATCTCCATGGGGAAGTGGAAAGAATTCTTCCTCCGTAAGCCATGCGTGTCGTAAAAGGCGACTAAAATGCCGGGGGCAAGGGGCTAGTAACCCTTTCTCCTGAATATTATTACTAAATGTAAAGGAAAACTTTTTTTCTTTAGGGCCACCCTCCCTCAGTGAAACGGCCGACGTGAACAAAAAATTAAAATGGAATTCATTTGTAAAGACTGAAAAAGTAACTAATGAACAGATGAAATATTGGGTTTAGTGCCAGGAATGCCTGCATTGTTTATTCTGCACCCTATTTTGAAATTGGAATATTTTGAACTTTGAGTTAAATTGGCTAAATTTCCAATTTCCAATCACTTTATTTTGTAGTTTAAACAGTTGACTGGGTGATTTCTTGTGCTCAATCGATAGAATAGAAGTAATACTAGTGAAATAGCTAAGAATTTGGTCGACTGGAATAATGTAATTGGCCTAAAATGGGGAGTCAAAGTCGGCAAAATCGCCGATGCGTAAATACGCTGACACATCAAAATTGCGGAGCATAATTTCGTCAATTTTCAATCAAATTTTTTGTTCTTTTTTTTTTATTATTTTCAGAAAAAGATTCTCTACCATTTCATAAGAAAAATAAGAATTTTTTAACCCTTAAACGGTCCAAACGTATCAGTGGTACCTCGAGTTACGATGGCCCCCAAAATCGCCCTTTATGTAAGTTTATTTTTTTAAATGCTTTTTTAAGTATATTTTTGGGGGTGTAAAAGGACTAGTCTATTTTACATTATTCCTTAGGGGGTAAATTCGTTTGGTAATGGCACTTGAACAGCATTCTCGAACGAAAAATATCGTAACTCTCCTGTATATTGTTAGTATTTATTTCCCCCAAACGTATTTTACTTATTTTTTTCCTGCCTCCAAATTTGGCATGTTTGGGCCTAGATGGGTCAGCATAGAATGAGTCTTAACCTCGGTGTGCACCATATTAAAAATTGGGACCACTTAGTCCCTTTTTGGGGAGCCCCATTTAAAATTGAGCGCCAGCAGAGCAAACACTCGGCAAACACCAAGGATTCATTAACATGTCATTTCCCCCCCTTTGAAGTGGAAAGTGATGTCAGCAGGCTGGTGGGCCCAAATGGCTGCCTGCCTGCCTGGCCACCTGGCTGGCAAGCAGCTGGTTGGCCCCCTGGCGGGCCCGCAGCCGGTCCGGGGTTTGGGTGGCTGTCTATCTCTGTCTGTCTGTCTGTACTATCTGTCTGTCTCTGTCTCTATCTGTCTCTATCTACAGGAACACATACGAAATACAATTATACATAGTGTAAATTACCTAGGATAACAAAAAAATAAAACAAAGTGATATAATGTGCTTGTATCTCAAATCCCAGTTGGTTCATAGCTACTCTATGAGACAAGCAGACCGAAAGACAGACACACAGCAGACAGAAAGAGAGACACGACAGGTAGACGGTTTTTGGAAACAAATAAAGGGAAGCAGTGTAAGCTCGTCTGTCACCCAAAATTACTGGACTGATAAGAAGAGATAAGACTACCCCCCCCCTGCAAATGTACCAGTCTCATTAGTGGAGATCAATGAGATAAGGCGGAAAATATCTTATAATGGCTTCGGGGAACTTTATTATTATTATTATCATCATTATTATGCCTATCATTATTTTTAAATTTTATTATCATTATTATTCACTATTATTATTATTATTTTTTTTATGCTATCATTATTTTTTTTTGAGTACAATTTCATCCTAATATTTGTCAGAACAAAGGTTGGCTATGCAGTCACAAGAACTACTATAAATTGTAATTATCAGAACATAAAAATTATATAAAAATAATAAAAAAAAAAGAAAAAAAAGGTATATCGGCAACAATTCTGCAAGCGGAGGGGTCCTGTTGCTGTCAGGTGGCTCCATGCCAATTTTCCCCTCAAACTCAGTAACTACTCACCCCAATGTTCTTTTTTCCCAAAAACACAAAAAAAAGTGTTCTTTATTTCTATAAAAAAATTTTTTTTTTTTTTTTTTTTTTTGTTTTTTAAAATATTCGGGGGACTGGGCATGCGAACGTATTTACGTTTGGACCGTTTAAGGGGTTTAAAATTTTTGGACACTGGTGAACCCTCTGAAATTTGGCCTCTGGACCCCGAAAGGGTTAAATTTTTTACTTTCCTTTATTGAAGAGACTTGCTGGCATCTGGAAGATAGGGAGGAGGAGTGAGGAGGGCTCAGTGTTTGGAAGGGAAATCCCTTCCATAAGGACTTAAGGTATTAAAGCCCTATCTTTGGTTACTTCCCTTCTTGGTCTTTTTAATGCCACTAGGACCAGCTTGAGAGTCACTGGACCCCTGTCTCACAAAATAACTGTCCACAGTCCTCTGTTTCTGGCTCTGTCACTGAACTTGTTGCAGAGATGGCTTATTTCAGCTTGCTCAGGATGGTATTTTTCAACAAATTCCTGCACCTTATTCCACATTGGACCCATGGTGACTTATTTCACAGTGACAATCAATAAACAAGCAATACACACAATAAAATTATTATGAAATGTTTGAATGAGCGTGCTGGGTAATGTTCACTCAATGGTAAACAAAGCTAGACTGCCTCACGATGTCTGTGCGGGAGGCGGCAGGTGGACAGGTCTGGTACGCGAGCCGATACTCGGAAACAGCTGATAGTCGGGGGAAATGGGCCGAAAAAAGCCGAAACTCAAGTCAGCTGATACTCAGGCCGGCCGATACTCAGGGTCCACTGTAATATTGTTTATTATGTCACATTAGATGAATTGTGCTAGATAAATAAGCCGTAGAGTTGA
Source organism: Cherax destructor (assembly GCA_009830355.1). Lineage (NCBI taxonomy): Eukaryota > Metazoa > Arthropoda > Malacostraca > Decapoda > Parastacidae > Cherax > Cherax destructor. Next base: position 37,773 of record WNWK01018425.1, read on the forward strand.
TATTAGTGTCATATTGAAGGACTATCTTGTCCTGGTTCCAAACAAACTCTCCTGCCTCTCTCATATGCCAACAAGAGTCTTCAAGAAAGGTAAAACTGATTTAAATGTTCATTTATCCATTAAAATTAGTGCTTTATATTTATTTTCATTGTTTTCTGCATGTAAAACTATAGTATTTATTCTTTATAAAAATGAATTTTTGTGAATATTTTTGGGTGGAACGGATTAATTGTAGTTACATTATTTCTTATAGGAAATATTGCTTCAACTTTCAGCCGCTTGAGTTTAGGTCTAGCTCCTGGAATGGATTATGGCTGAAACTCGGGGTTCCTGTACTTCCATTTCCAGGACTCAAGTCCGGCTAAATCTATAATAACTGGTTTCCCTGAATCCCTTCACTAAATATTACCCTCCTCACATTCCAACAGCTCGTCAGGTCCCAAAACCCATTCGTCTCCATTCACTCCTATCTACACACACACACAATTGCTGGAAGTCCAAGCCCCTCACCCACAAAACCTCCTTTACCCCCTCCCTCTAACCTTTTCAAGGACAACCGCTACCCCTCCTTCCTTTCCCTACAGATTTATATTCTCTCAAGTCATTCTACTTTGATCCATTCTCTCTAAATGACTAAACCACCTCAACAACCCTTCAGCCCTCTGACTAATACTTTTAGTAACTCCACACCTCCTCCTAATTTCCACTCTCCGAATTCTGTGCATAATATTTACACCAAACATTGCTCATACACAGGACATCTCCACTGCCTCCAGCCAGCCTCCTCGCTGCAGCATTTACAACCCAAGCTTCACACTCATGTAAGAGTGTTGGTACCACTATACAGCGGACCTCGGAAATCGAACAGCTCAGTAATTGAACATATCGGAAATAGAACAAGAAAATCGATTTCGGCAATCGAACACAATATCGCTAATCGAACAAGTGCTTACCAGACCTGTCCACCCAGGCGTCGTGAGTCAGTCTAGCTTTGCTTATCCTCCAGTGAACATTACCCTGCTTGCTCTTCCAAACATTTCACAATTAATTAATTGTGTTTGGAGCTTGTTCATTGGTTGAGGCAATGGTGGTGAGAGGCAGTGGTGAGAGGCAGTGGTGAGAGGCAGTGGTGAGAGGCAGTGGTGAGAGGCAGTGGTAGAGGCAGTGGTAGAGGCAGTGGTAGAGGCAGTGGTAGAGGCAGTGGTAGAGGCAGTAATAGAGGCAGTGGTAGAGGCAGTGGTGGTAGAGACAGTGGTGGTAGAGGCAATGGTTGAGGCAGTGGTTGAGGCAGTGGTTGAGGCAGTGGTAGAGGCAGTGGTAGAGGCAGTGGTTGAGGCAGTGGTAGAGCAGTGGTAGAGGCAGTCTTAATAATGTAGAGTGCGAGGTGAGTAAACAAGGTTAAATGAAGGTTCGGGAGTTTTGTAAACAAACCAGTTGTTGTGTTGCTGTTACCAGCCTGGACACGAATGATTTCTGTTCACTCCGTCAAGCAGACTGGAAGTGATCTAATGCAGTTAGCATTACAAACTCCGTTTTCTCTTATACTAGCACATCTGAAGGAGGAAAGAATGGAAAGATGTTTTCATAGCTTGACCAAGAATGCCCGCCACCACATTCGTAATGACATACATATTTTATTCATTCTAGAGTGTATATCAGGTTTTATGTTATTTATATTGTTTATTATGTCATATTAGATGAATTGTGATAGATAAATAAGCTGTCGAGTTGATAATACAGTGGTACCTCGACTTACGATGGTCCAAACTCACCCTTGTATGTAAGTTTATTTTTTTAAATGCTTTTGTAAGTGTAATTTTGGGGGTCTAAAAGGACTAGTCTATTTTACAACATTTCTTAAGGAGATAAATTCGTTTGGTAATGACACTTGAACAGCATTCTGGAATGAAAAAATATCGTAAGTCGAGTACACTGTAGTTTCATAGTGAAGTACTATTTGTCATGCCTCCCAACAGCAGGAACGGATTAATTGTATTTCCATTATTTCTTATGGGAAATATTAATTCGATTATCGAACATTTCAGGTTAAGAACAAGCTCCTGGAACGGATTATGTTCGATTTCCGAGGATCCACTGTACTTTCATACATTCCCTTCTTTGCCTCCATAGATAACATTTTTTTTTTCTCCACAGATACCTCCCCAAAGCACCACTCACCTTTTTTTCCCTTTATCAATTCAGATTAACCT
>WNWK01018426.1:0-39980 GCA_009830355.1 Cherax destructor
AATAGGTTAGGAGCAGGTTCATAAAAGGGAAAGTAGAAAAGGTTGTGTTGGTTTGTGAGTCTCGAATGTCTTCGTCAAGGAGAGGTCCAGTAGTCATGTCGTGTCTAAGTTTGTCTATCTGTCTGTCACTGAGAGTCTTCCAGTACAGATTCAGCGCAGGGATGTCTAACTGGGCATGGAGAGACTCGCTTGTGGCGAAATCCTCCCATCTGACATCAAGCACCCAGCGCAGAACCTTGTTCTGGACACGCTGCAGTTTAAGTAAGTTTGTTTTGGCTGCAAGAGAGAGGCTAGAGGAGAGTAAGTTATCAGGGACGTATTAGGGATTTGTAGTGGTGTAGTTTGGTGGTTGGTGAGGCATGTTTCAGCTTGTAGAGGCCGCAAGGGCCTTACTAGCTACTGCATGCTTTGAGTGAATGTGTCTCTGTAAGCAAAGAAGGTAGTCAAGATTAATGCCAAGGACTGTGACAGATTGTGTGATGGGGATGTAGGTGCGGGTGTCAGCTGTTCTGAGCTCGACAGGTAATGGAGGATCATGTTTCCTATAGTTAAAATATGTAATATGTAATACTGGATTTAGCTGCGTTGGTTTTGATCCTCCATTTTGTTCCCAGAAGGCAATCCTGTCGACCTCATTCTGTGTTTTGTGTGAGTGTATCTATATTGGCGTGAGTGATGAGTTGTGTAATGTCGTCTGCATAGGCTAGTGTGATGGAGTTGTGGTATACAGGTGTTGGAATGTCGTTAGTGTATAAAATGTAGAGGGTAGGGGAGAGGACAGATCCCTGGGGTACTCCAGCATTTAGTGTGAAGTAGTCAGAGTAGCAGCCTTGGAATTTGATTCTCATGGTGCGCCGTCAAAATTCAAATTCAAATTTTGATTTCGTGAATACAAGGTGGGGTACTTATAGTTATACATTAAAGTTGTATTACAAGATGGCCAATAATATGCCTAGGTATGCCTAGGCTTTTCAGGCAGTCTTATGATAGGTCTTACCAATAGCTATACAATGAATATAGATTGTAGGTTAGGTTAGGTTTACAAAATTTAGGTACTGGAATTTAAACATTGAGAATTTAACAATTAGTATAAAAGTTAGCAATTAGTTTATATATTAATGATAAAGGTGATATATTGGCATAATATAGTTTCTATATTTATCTTAGTCAAACTTATGACTAGCTTAAGTATTATGGAGCAATAGTTGTATTAGAATTTTGGTTAGAATGGTGAAATTTAAGGAGAATACGATATCAATATTGATTTTGCTGTGGTTAGTAATGTGCAAATTAAGGAGAATCACAGATATCAATAAGTGTATTTTGCTGTGGATATGTGCAAGATAAAGTAGTTTTCGTATGGTTAACTACCGGTTGGGTGCGTAAGTGAGATAAGATGTTTTTTAACGGTGCTTTTGAAAATGGAGGTTGTGTCTGCAGTTCTAGAGTTTTCAGGCAGGGAGTTCCAGATTTTAGGCCCTTTTATGCGCACTGAATTTTTGTATAGATTTAGTCGGACACGGGGAATGTCAAAGAGATGTTTATGTCTGGTATTATGTCTATGGGTCCTGTCACAACTGTCAAGAAAGTGTTTTAGCTCAGGGGTTTAAGTTGGAATTAATGGTTCTATAAATGTAGATAGCAGAGTAGTAAGTATGGATGTTCTGGACAGTGAGTAAATAGGTTTAGGTCTTTGAAGAGTGGGGGGGTGTGCTGCCTAGCGTTGGATTGTGTGATAATTCTTACTGCGGCTTTTTGTTGGGTTATTATTGGCTTTAGGTGGGTAATTGCTGTTGATACCCATGCACAAATGGCATATGTGAGGTAGGGATAGATGAGTGAGTAGTATAGTGTGAGTAGGGCTGATTGTGGTACATAATACCGTATTTTAGAGAGGATCCCCACAGTTTTGGACACTTTCTTAGTTATGTGTTGGATATGGGTGCTGAATTTCAGGCTGCTGTCAAGGTGAAGGCCCAGGAACTTGCCCTCGTTATGTCTAGCAATAGGTGTAGAGTTGATCTTAATGTTTAATTGTGGATCATCTGTTCTGTTGCCAAACATAATATAGAAGGTCTTATCAGTGTTGAGTGTAAGTTTATTGGCAGTCATCCATGTTGATATTTTTATTAATTCGTCGTTAACAATGGTATTAAGCGTGGCAAGGTTTGTGTGGGAGATGACATAAGTTGTGTCGTCAGCAAAGAGTATTGGTTTCAGGTGTTGTGATACATTGGGAAGATCATTGATGTATAAGAGGAAGAGCAGGGGACCAAGGACACTTCCCTGCGGTACGCCGGTGTCTAGTGGTAGTGGAAATAAATGGTATAAAATACCGACACAATGGAAAAATAAACACATAAGCAGTATAATGTGATCCTTTATTGACAACGTTTCGCCCACGCAGTGGGCTTTATCGAGTCACAGACAGATCTACCTGGAAAATGAGCAACATGGAGATATATATAGGGTACAGCAGCCATCTCAACACACAGTACCCCAGTCATACCTCGACGTTACATCATTGCACTTAAAACTTTAGCAGAAGACACGACCATCAGGGTTACCACCGCTGATAAAGGAGGTGGTGTCGTAATCTTGAACACTGACGATTACAGGAACAAAATGCTTAATCTACTTAATGACCCAGATACCTACAAACCTCTCACTACTAATCAAGTGGACAACCTCACCAAAACATTTCTTCACAAGACTCGCCGCATTCTGAGGGAATCAGAACTAGGAAAGAAACTTCTACACACCATTCCCAGCAACCCCAGACCTGCCAGAATGTACGGTCTGCCAAAAACTCACAAACCAGGTATCCCATTGAGGCCCATATCCTCGGGAATAGGCAGTGCTCCCCACCAAATCTCAGGAATTCTCGCTAAACACCTCTCCAAACTTTTGGGCACCATCAGTCCAGACATCTCAAACACTCTGGTGACCTTCTCAATCGCATTCGCAACATCAACATCAGAAACAAGAAACTCTCCAGCCTTGATGTAACATCCCTATTCACCAAAGTACCTACTACACAAGCTATCGATCTCTTGCGCAGGAAAATTGACGACTCGCTTGATCTTCCTCTTCCAGCCAGCGATTTCATCGACCTTGTTGAACTATGTGTGGGCTTTACATGTTTCTCTTTCGAAAACCAACTCTTTCAGCAAACTTTTGGACTACCCATGGGATCGCCACTTAGTGCCGTCCTTGCGAACCTATATATGGAACATTTGGAAGCCGAGCGATTTTCCACTATTATTCCCTCTTCTGTCACCTGGCTTCGTTATGTTGACGACATTCTCATCATAACTCCCAGACGCTTCAACGTTCAAGCTCTCCAACACGAACTCAACCAGGTTGAGCCATCAATCCAGTTTACACTAGAAGAAGAAGTCGACAATACTCTTCCTTTCCTTGATGTTCTTCTCTGCAAAGCTGACCATGAACTTCGTTTTAAAGTCTATCGAAAACCTACCAATCAACACGATCTTCTCCACTTCTACTCTCACCACGACACCAAAATTAAACGTGGTGTAATTATAGGCTTTTTCCTGCGCGCACTCAGAATCTGCAGCAGTGAGTTCCTTGAAGAAGAATGCTCCCTCATTGAACAAGTTTTTCCAAACTTCACTATCCTCGTCACTTCATTAGAGACTGCAGACGACGGGCATTAAACATCTTCAACACACCCAGAGAAGACACTGCTGAGAAGAGATACATAGTCCTTCCCACCAACTCCATTTCCAAACAAGTTTCCAACATTTTTCTAAGACCTCATTCCGAGTATCCACCTCCACATCCACCACCATTAAGGACATTACCAGTAACAGACAGGAAAAGCTTCAATCCACGGCAGGGTATACACAATCCCTTGTAATGGCTGCAGCAAATTATACGTTGGCGAAACATCCAGAGACCTACAAACACGCATTTCAGAACACCAGTACGCAGGCAGATCTGACGACTCAAGAAATGCCTGTGTTCAACACCGAAATTTACACAACCATTTAATCAACTACAGAAACGCAAGACTCATCGCCAGAGAAGACAACACGCAATACCGAAGAATCCTAGAATCATCACTCATCTGTATATCCAACAACTTCAACCAGAACAACGGCTTCTACAACATAGCTGAACCTATTGCCAGAAACTTCTTCAACGCTATCCCACCTAGAACTCAAGAATGGTACACTGCAGGTCCTTTAAGTCACACTATGTTTTTAACTATCACACTACTTTTTAAGACTCACATGCAGCTTTCTCCACCTGACCCAGCATTCTCCACCTGACTGTACCCTATATATATCTCCATGTTGCTCATTTTCCAGGTAGATCTGTCTGTGACTCGATAAAGCCCACTGCGTGGGCGAAACGTTGTCAATAAAGGATCACATTATACTGCTTATGTGTTTATTTTTCCGTCTAGTGGTAGTGTCGTGGAGGATGTGTCTTTAATAGTGACATACTGGTACCTATTAGTGAGGTAGGATTTGAGGAGTTTACGAGTAGTGAGAGGCAGGTTAAAGTTAGTGCAGAGTTTGTGTTTGAGCCCTACATGCCAGACAGTGTCAAAAGCTTTTTCAACGTCTTTTGCAACCAGGGCTGTCCTGTTTCTTTGTTTTGTGTTTATGTGGATGTAGTTGAGAATAATGTTAATGGCATCCTGTGTAGATCTGCGAGTTCTGAAGCCAAACTGGCCGTTATAAAGAAGTGAGTTGTGTTCCAGGTATCTGCGAAGACGATGATTGATGAGTTTTTCAAAGAGTTTTCCAAATGTTTCGAGGAGGCTGATAGGGCGATAGTTTCTAAGATCAGAGTGGTCTTTATTGGGTTTGGGAAGGAGGATAGCGGTAGCAGCTTTGAAGAGTGAAGGGAAGTAACCAGAAGCAAGTGAGGCATTGAGGAGGTTTGTGTAGGCAGTAATGATAGAGTCAGGAAGGTGTTTTAGGATAATATGGTTTAGGCCAGAGGCACCAGGAGCCTTGGGAGGAAGGTGTCTGAGCAGAGTTTTAATGTCTGTGTTGGTGAAAGGAGTGTCGAGTTCTTGGGAGGAGGTAAGGAGTCCAGATGGATGTGGCTGTCTGGTGTTGTTCGTGTGTGTGTGTAGTGTTCCAGTGTTCTATGTTCTGAATGTGTTGGATGGCGTTAGGGGGTGAGGGTGGAAGATGTTCTCCCAGATGTGTTTGAAGATGTTTGTAGCAGCCTGCGGGTCTGAGATGTGTGTGTTGTTGTGGGTGATGTGTTTGAATTTGTTGGTGGAAGTGGTACCTCTGATTTTTTGATAAAGTTGCAGAAGGCTTTGGAGTTTACAGCACATAGGCATAGAAGCGGCTTATATACTGTAGTCAGGTGAGGCGAAGCAGGAGGCGGGGTCATAGTGGTACCATCCACTAGTTAACATAAGAACATAAGAAAGGAGGACCACTGCAGCAGGCCTGTTGGCCCATACTAGGCAGGTCCTTCACAATCCGTCCCACTAACAGAATATTTGCTCAACCCAATTTTCAATGCTACCCAAGAAATAAGCTTTGACAATTCTACCCACTCATGCGGAGTCCCACTCCAAATCCAACCCTCTCACTCATGAATTTATCCAACCTAAATTTGAAACTACCCAAGGTCCTAGCTTCAATAACCCTACTAGGCAGACTGTTCCACTCATCAACTACCCTATTTCCAAACCAATACTTTCCTATATCCTTTCTAAATCTAAACTTATCTAACTTGAATCCATTATTGCGGGTTCTCTCTTGGAGAGATATCCTCAAGACCTTATTTATATCCACTTTGTTAATACCCATTTTCCACTTGTATACCTCGATCATGTCTCCCCTCATTCTACGTCTTACAAGTGAATGTAATTTTAGGGTCTTCAATCTTCCTTCGTAAGGAAGATTTCTAATGCTATGTATTAATTTAGTCATTCTACGCTGAATGTTTTCTAACGAATTTATGTCCATTCTGTAATATGGAGACCAGAACTGAGCTGCGTAATCTAGGTGAGGCCTTACTATAATATAATAATAATATATTTATTTACTACAAGTACATGTACAAGGTATACAGGCCTAGCTGACATCAGTGACATACTACTATATAGAAAGTCCCTTGTTATGCTGAGCATTTCGGGCAGATTAGGTCAGTGTCCCAGGATGCGACTCACACCAGTCGACTAACACCCAGGTACCCATTTTACTGATGGGGAACATAGACAACAGGTGTAAAGAAACACGCCCAATGTTTCTGCCCTGGCTGGAATCGAACCCAGGCCCTCGCCATGTGAAGCGAGAGCTTTAGTCACCAGACCACCAGAGCCCCACTACTAATGATGTATAAAGCTGTAATATAACCTCTGGACTCCTGTTGCTAACACTTCTTGATATATATCCCAGTAATCTATTTGCCTTATTACGTACGCTTAGGCATTGCTGTCTTGGTTTAAGGTTGCTGCTTACCATCACCCCCAAGTCCTTCTCGCAATCTGTATGGCTAAGTTCTACGTTATTTAACTTATAAGTGCTTGGGTTATGGACACTCCCGAGCTTCAGAACCTTGCATTTATCTACATTGAACTGCATCTGCCACTTTTCTGACCACGAATTAAGTTTGTCTAAATCTTCCTGAAGTTCTATGACATCTATGTTTGAATCAATTATCCTACCTATCTTCGTGTCGTCGGCGAATTTGCTCATATCACTAGTAATTCCCTCATCAAGGTCATTGATATATATTATAAATAACAATGGGCCTAAGACTGATCCCTGTGGAACACCACTTGTTACAAGTCCCCATTCGGATTTAACCCCATTTATGCACACTCTCTGCTTCCTATTGGTGAGCCATGACTCGATCCATGACAGCACTTTTCCCCCAATGCCATGAGCTGCCACTTTCTTTAACAGTCTCTGGTGCGGTACTCTATCAAAAGCCTTACTAGAGTCTAAATAAACAATATCGAATTCTTTATCGTGATCAACAGCCTCAAAAGCTTTACTGAAGAAGGTTAATAAATTAGATAGGCAGGAACGGCCCCTCGTGAATCCATGCTGGGTATCATAAGAACATAAGAACATAAGAAAGGAGGAACACTGCAGCAGGCCTGTTGGCCCATTCTAGGCAGGTCCTTCACATTCCATCCCACTAACAGAATATTTGTTCAACCTAATTTTCAATGCTACCCAAGAAATAAGCTTTGATAATTTTATTTACTCATGTGCAATTCCCACTCAAATCCAACCCCTTTCACTCATGAATTTATCCAACCTAAATTTAAAACTACCCAAGGTCCTTGCTTCAATAACCCTACTAGGCAGACTGTTCCACTCATCAACTACCCTATTTCCAAACCAATACTTTCCTATATCCTTTCTAAATCTAAACTTATCTAACTTGAATCCATTATTGCGGGTTCTCTCTTGGAGAGATACCCTCAAGACCTTATTTATATCCCCTTTGTTAATACCCATTTTCCACTTGTATACCTCGATCATCTCTCCCCTCGTAAAATTAGACACATATGCAACACTTGGGTATCTTTATTGAGGAAACGTTTCGCCACACAGTGGCTTCATCATTAATCAAATTATGGTTATCTAGATGGCTTCTAATAATATCAGCTATAATTGACTCTAGTAATTTGCCTACAATTGAGGTCAGGCTTATTGGGCCTCCGTCCAAAGGTTGGACAACCTCCATCCCAGCCCCAGGAAAACAAACCCTCTGTCTCCTACTTCTATCTTTCAAGCAGAAGGCCCTATCCATGTACCTAATCTGACTATCCCCAACAAGAACAATGTTCTTACATTCCTTTGTGTCGTTCGTGGTGATGATCCTAATAGTCGACTCACATTCATCGGGTAGGACGGAGAATGGGTTTGATGTTTCCACAACATTCTCCTGGGTCTTCGTTGTTTCTACCTCTCCACCCGTCCTCTTAAGAACATAAGAACATAAGAAAGGAGGAACACTGCAACAGGCCTACTGGCCCATACTTGGCAGGTCCATGACAAAACCAACCCACCAACAAAAATATTTGTCCAATCCATCGCCATCCAAGCAACAAGCCCCAACAACCCCTTTCCCCAACCATTGCGCAAGTCCCGTTTAAATCCAACCCCTCTCACTCACAAGAACACAGAAATAAGAAACACTGCAGCAAGCCAACTGGTCCACACTAGGCATGTCCGCCTCAAACCCAAAACCAATCCCACAAAAAACCTCCTACCCAACCCACCTACTCCATTCATGGAATATGCTTTCATATTCAGGGCACTATAAAAGAGGGTACTGAAGGAGCTGAAGCACCTGGTCCATCACCAGGGCACTGAATGAGCCGAAGCACATGATCCATCACCAGGGCACAGAGGGAGCCAAAGCACCTGGTCCATCACCAGGGCACCAGGGCACTTTGTCCCATGCATTCCAGCCACTGTCCAGGTTCCTTTCTTGACTTGAGGATTCACAACAGGAGGATTACTACGAATTCACGAGTGGCCGTTCCTGCCTATCTAATTTATTAACCTTCTTCAGTAAAGCTTTTGAGGCTGTTGATCACGATAAAGAATTCGATATTGTTTATTTATATTTTAGTAAGGCTTTTGATAGAGTACCGCATCAGAGACTGTTAAAGAAAATGGCAGCTCATGGCATTGGGGAAAAGGTGCTGTCATGGATCGAGTCATGGCTCACCAATAGGAAGCAGAGAGTGTGCATAAATGGGGTTAAATCCGAGTGGGGATCTGTAACAAGTGGAGTTCCACAGGGATCAGTCTTGGGCCCGTTGTTGTTTATAATATATATCAATGACCTTGATGAGGAATTACTAGTGATATGAGCAAATTCGCCGATGACACGAAGATAGGTAGGATAATTGATTCTAACGTAGATGTCAGGGAACTTCAGGAGGATTTAGACAAACTCAATTCCTGGTCAGAAAAGTGGCAGATGCAGTTCATTGTAGATAAATGCAAGGTTCTGAAGCTCGGGAGTGTCCATAACCCAAGCATTTATAAGTTAAATAACGTAGAACTTAGCCATACAGATTGCGAGAAGGACTTGGGGGTGATGGTAAGCAGCAACCTTAAACCAAGACAGCAATGCCTAAGCGTACGTAATAAGGCAAATAGATTACTGGGATTTATATCAAGAAGTGTAAGCAACAGAAGTCCAGAGGTTATATTACAGCTTTATACATCATTAGTAAGGCCTCACCTAGATTACGCAGCTCAGTTCTGGTCTCCATATTACAGAATGGACATAAATTCGTTAGAAAACATTCAGCGTAGAATGACTAAATTAATACATAGCATTAGAAATCTTCCTTACGAAGAAAGATTGAAGACCCTAAAATTACATTCACTTGTAAGACGTAGAATGAGGGAGACATGATCGAGGTATACAAGTGGAAAATGGGTATTAACAAAGGGGATATAAATAAGGTCTTGAGGATATCTCTCCAAGAGAGAACCCGCAATAATGGATTCAAGTTAGATAAGTTTAGATTTAGAAAGGATATAGGAAAGTATTGGTTTGGAAATAGGGTAGTTGATGAGTGGAACAGTCTGCCTAGTAGGGTTATTGAAGCTAGGACCTTGGGTAGTTTCAAATTTAGGTTGGATAAATTCATGAGTGAGAGGGGTTGGATTTGAGTGGGACTCGCGCATGAGTGGGTAGAATTGTCAAAGCTTATTTCTTGGGTAGCATTGAAAATTGGGTTGAGCAAATATTCTGTTAGTGGGACGGATTGTGAAGGACCTGCCTAGTATGGGCCAACAGGCCTGCTGCAGTGTTCCTCCTTTCTTATGTTCTTATGTTCTTAAATTCATGAGTGAGAGGGGTTGGATTTGAGTGGGACTCGCGCATGAGTGGGTAGAATTGTCAAAGCTTATTTCTTGGGTAGCATTGAAAATTGGGTTGAGCAAATATTCTGTTAGTGGAACGGATTGTGAAGGACCTGCCTAGTATGGGCCAACAGGCCTGCTGCAGTGTTCCTCCTTTCTTATGTTCTTATGTTCTTATGTACAGCTTTATACATCGTTAGTAAGGCCTCACCTAGATTACACAGCTTAATTCTGGTCTCCATATTACAGAATGGATATTAATTCGTTAGAAAACATTCAGCGTAGAATGACTAAATTAATACATAGCATTAGAAATCTTCCGTATGAAGAAAGATTGAATACCCTGAAATTACATTCACTTGTATATTTGTCCAATCTCTTTTTAAAGCTACCCAGGGTCCTAGCCTCGATCATTCTACTCGGAAGATTGTTCCACACATGCACAACTCTGTTTGAAAATCAGTACTTACCTATGTCCTTTCTAAATCTAAATTTATCCAACTTAAATCCATTATTTCTGGTTCTTACCTGGTTATAAAAGGTTAAAAAAGCTATTACTTGGGTAGCATAAAAATAGGTTAGTCAAATATTTCTGTTAGTATTAATATTGGTAGAATTACCGAATTTATTGAAAATATCCCTCGAATTTATGAAAATATCCCTCGAATTTATAAACTAGGTGAAGTAGAGCTTGATCATACAGAATGTGAAAAAGACTTGGGAGTCATTGTAAGCAAAAATCTAAAGCCAAGACAACAGTGCCTAAGCGTGCGCAATAAGGCTAACAGATTACTAGGATTTATTTCAAGAAGTATAAGCAACAGAAGTCCAAAAGTTATTTTACAGCTCTATACATCACTAGTGAGACCTCATTTGGATTATGCAGCTCAGTTTTGGTCTCCTTACTACAGGATGGATATAGATTCATTGGAGAACATACAAAGAAGAATGACTAAAATGATTTACAGTATAAGAAATCTCCCGTATGAAGATAGACTTAGAGCGTTGAATCTCCACTCTCTGGAGAGACGTAGAATGAGGGGAGATATCATCGAGGTGTACAAGTGGATGATGGGCATAAACAAAGGAGATATTAATAAAATACTGAGGATATCGAACCAAGTAAGAACCAGAAATAATGGATTTAAATTGGATAAATTTAGATTTAGAAAGGACATAGGCAAGTACTGGTTTTCGAACAGAGTTGTAGATGCGTGGAACAATCTTCCGAGTACTGTGATAGAGGCTAGGACCTTGGGTGGCTTTAAAAAGAGATTGGACAAATATATGAAGTAGAAATGACCCAAAATGGATGAATAATAGGCTCAAATATCTTTTAGGGCAGAAGAAAGGAATTTATAGGCGCCTAAAAAGAGGTGAGGGTCATCTTATAAATCAGTATACTGACATTAAGAGGGACGTTAAAAAGGGAATAAGAAAAGCTAAACGGGACTATGAAATTAAAGTTGCTAGGGATTCAAAAACTAACCCAAAAAGTTTTTTCCAGGTTTATAGAACAAAAGTTAGGGATAAGATAGGTCCCCTTAAAAATAACTTTGGGCATCTTACTGACAAGGAGAATGATATGTGCTCTATTTTTAATAATTATTTTCTCTCGGTTTTCACACAGGAAGACATTAATAATATCCCAGTAATTAATTTTTACAGAGGCCCAGAAGAAGATAAATTATGTAATATCACAGTCACTAGCGAAATGATTATGAAACAGCTGGACCGACTGAAACAAAATAAATCGCCGGGTCCTGATGAGCTTTTGCAAGGGTTCTTAAGGAATGCAAATGGAACTCTGTGAACCAATATCTAACATTTTTAATTTATCTCTTCAAACAGGTGTAGTGTCTGATATGTGGAAGATAGCTAATGTAATTCCTATTTTTAAAGCAGGGGACAAGTCACTACCGTCACACTACCGCCCAATAAGCCTGACCTCAATTGTAGGCAAATTACTAGAGTCAATTATAGCTGATATTATTAGAAGCCATCTTGATAACCATAATTTGATTAATGATACCCAGCATGGATTCACGAGGGGCCGTTCCTGCCTATCTAATTTATTAACCTTCTTCAGTAAAGCTTTTGAGGCTGTTGATCACGATAAAGAATTCGATATTGTATATTTAGACTTTAGTAAGGCTTTTGATAGAGTACCGCACCAGAGACTGTTAAAGAAAGTGGCAGCTCATGGCATTGGGGGAAAAGTGCTGTCATGGATCGAGTCATGGCTCACCAATAGGAAGCAGAGAGTGTGCATAAATGGGGTTAAATCCGAATGGGGACTTGTAACAAGTGGTGTTCCACAGGGATCAGTCTTAGGCCCATTGTTATTTATAATATATATCAATGACCTTGATGAGGGAATTACTAGTGATATGAGCAAATTCGCCGACGACACGAAGATAGGTAGGATAATTGATAAGAACATAAGAAGAACATAAGAATTGAGGAACACTGCAGAAGGCCTACTGGCCCATACAAGGCAGGTCCTTATCAAAACCACCACTACCTAAGAATTTACTCCTGTACTCACGACACTAATCAAACCCAGCCCCTCCCACTCATATATTTGTCCAATCTCTTTTTAAAGCCACCCAAGGTCCTAGCCTCTATCACCCTACTCGGAAGATTGTTCCACGCGATTCAAACATAGATGTCATAGAACTTCAGGAAGATTTAGACAAACTTAATTCGTGGTCAGAAAAGTGGCAGATGCAGTTCAATGTAGATAAATGCAAGGTTCTGAAGCTCGGGAGTGTCCATAACCCAAGCACTTATAAGTTAAATAACGTAGAACTTAGCCATACAGATTGCGAGAAGGACTTGGGGGTGATGGTAAGCAGCAACCTTAAACCAAGACAGCAATGCCTAAGCGTACGTAATAAGGCAAATAGATTACTGGGATTTATATCAAGAAGTGTTAGCAACAGAAGTCCAGAGGTTATATTACAGCTTTATACATCATTAGTAAGGCCTCACCTAGATTACGCAGCTCAGTTCTGGTCTCCATATTACAGAATGGACATAAATTCGTTAGAAAACATTCAGCGTAGAATGACTAAATTAATACATAGCATTAGAAATCTTCCTTACGAAGAAAGATTGAAGACCCTAAAATTACATTCACTTGTAAGACGTAGAATGAGGGGAGACATGATCGAGGTATACAAGTGGAAAATGGGTATTAACAAAGGGGATATAAATAAGGTCTTGAGGATATCTCTCCAAGAGAGAACCCGCAATAATGGATTCAAGTTAGATAAGTTTAGATTTAGAAAGGATATAGGAAAGTATTGGTTTGGAAATAGGGTAGTTGATGAGTGGAACAGTCTGCCTAGTAGGGTTATTGAAGCTAGGACCTTGGGTAGTTTCAAATTTAGGTTGGATAAATTCATGAGTGAGGGGGGTTGGATTTGAGTGGGATTCGCGCATGAGTGGGTAGAATTGTCAAAGCTTATTTCTTGGGTAGCATTGAAAATTGGGTTGAGCAAATATTCTGTTAGTGGGACGGATTGTGAAGGACTTGCCTAGTATGGGCCAACAGGCCTGCTGCAGTGTTCCTCCTTTCTTATGTTCTTATGAGTGGGAGGGGCTGGATTTGATTGGTGTCGTGAGTACGGGAATATATTAAGAACTAAGAACATAAGAAAGGAGGAACACTGCAGCAGGCCTGTTGGCCTTGTTTTGAT
Source organism: Cherax destructor (assembly GCA_009830355.1). NCBI lineage: Eukaryota > Metazoa > Arthropoda > Malacostraca > Decapoda > Parastacidae > Cherax > Cherax destructor. Next base: position 13,553 of record WNWK01018426.1, read on the forward strand.
AAGGCCCTGCCTTGTATGGGCCTGTAGGCCTTCTGCAATGTTCCTCCATTCTTATGTTCTTATGTTCTAAAAGGACACAAATGCAACTAATGTGACATTTTATTGTGGCAACGTTTCGCTCTCCAGGAGCTTGACGCTCCTGGAGAGCGAAACGTTGCCACAATAAAATATCACATTAATTGCATTTGTGTCCTTTTACTTAACATTTCTGTTAGTGGTTGGGTTTGAGAAGGTCTGTTTCAGTGTTACTCCTGTGTTATGTTCTTGTTTAGTATTAGGAGCAGAGTCTATGTGATGGCAGAAAGAACAATTTTTTTTTCAACCCAAGTTGCGAAACGTTTCCTCAATAAAGATACCCAAGTGTTGCATATGTGTCTATTTTATCGACTTGTCGGTTCTCTAAACCCAAGTTGTCGATGAGTGGAACAGACTGCCAAGTAGGGTTAGATAAATGGTTTAAAACCGACAAGTTGAAGGTTGAGACATTTATGCAACATATGGGAATCTTTATTAAGGAAACGTTTCGCCACACAGTGGCATCTTCAAGTTAGGTTTGATTAAGACCTGAGGTGATGTAAATGGTTTAGAAACGTTTCGGCATCCAGTGGCTTCAGTCAAATAGAGATATGGGCCGATAGGTATATTGCAGTGCTCGTCTGTATTCATATGTTCAGATAAGTTGTAGTAGGTAATGGTAGGTTGGAATATACCTACCTTGGTAATTACCTCACGCGGATTATTATTAGTAGTGGTAGTAGTAGTAGTAGTAGTAGTAGTAATGGTGGTAGTTGTATTAATGTAAGATGAGTTTAGGGCGGGGCTTGGGAAGAATTGGAGGGTATATAAGGGCCGTGCGCAATGGCAGACAGCACAATGCAATGAGCAGAAGATACGCCGAGGAGACACGGAGTGTAAGAAGCGGTAAGTATTATATCTGTGATTACCTCTTAAGGTTGAGGATAGAGTGCCCGTATCGATGGCGATAGCGTTATGATACAGGAAGGATATTATAGTAACAGCGGTATAAACCTTGGAATGTGACTGTGTAGTGTGAAAGATGGCCTTGTATGAAGAATTGCAATGTTCAATTAAATTTATCCCAGATGAATTGCAAAGGAAGAATAAATACGGGAAGGGTTGCTTCACGAAAAGTCACCAATACCTGTAATGTTCAATTAAACTTATCACAATTGACTATTAACTAGAAGGTCCACAAGGTTACTTTTGATATTTGTGGGTAAAATGCGTTGACTGCCTATTCTATACTATAATAATGGATTCCTATACTTCCTGTCCCTGGAATTATTGATCCAAAATGCCTCCCGTTCCCCAGGCTCTGTACAAAATAATTTTCTGGCATAGTTCATAACCTAACCTAACTCAGTTAAACATTGATTACATACAGTAAATGGAAAAGCACATTTTATCATGATTAAATTTTCGTCTTGTACGAATTCTCTGAGCTAGAATTATGACGTTAGAATGGGAAGTTGAATTATAAGAACTTAAAACAAACTTCTAGGTAAAATGACACAGGAAAGGCAGATGTGAGATGTGACAACACCTTGACTATAGCACTTCTTTCTTCTTCTTACTCAGGGTACGTCTGCCTGAAAACCCCTTACGTCACAAAAGATTCTCCTGGGATCTCCCTCACAGACATTCAAGAATTTTGGCTAATGAATCTGTCATAGAAAAAAAATCACACACTCGAATAATACCAATTCTTTATTTTTCAACCCAGGGCACAAGTTAAATTCATAGGAGTGAAAGAGACGGTGAGAGAAAACGGGCGCGCCTGCTCAGTGCTGTCTACGTGAGTGTCCAGCTGATCCAGTGTAAGGCAGCAGACGACGTGAGGAGCTCCGCGTACGCTATAATATAAGACCTCTCACCTCCCTGCTACACCTCTCAGTGTCTCTGTGCGTGTGTGTTGCGTGAGACTTTACCATGGCTGCTGCAGCAACGAACGCCGTCTACAGCCAGGTGTTTAAGGTGAGTGGCGGCGGCGGCTAGTGATAGACATCAGGGGTTTTAATTTTACAGTTTGCTGTTTTAATGTTATAATTTATATATATATTATATATATATATATATATATATATATATATATATATATATCTGTAGTGAAAGATGTTTTAATGTATTATAAATTGAAATTTAATCGTTATCACTCCGGTACTAATGAAATATTGAACTAAGCAACTTAATTGATTTTCACAATTACATCACTGAGATTTTCCTCAGTGACTCAGTAGTACCTTTGATTTTTTTTAATTCACATACAGATACACACACTCAAATATACACCATTGATTGACAGTAGGAGGTGTAAGTGGGCGAGCGCACTTTAGGTGCCTAGCTGCAGGCTACTGTCTCAGGAATTTTGCAATAAATATCACGAAGGTTCAGATTAATACCTTACACTGACTGCAATAATTCGTTCCTATTTGGATTTCCATGTACCTTTTATCGATGTATAGCGTTACTGCATATGAATGTTGACTGGGCATGAGTAACTCTTAAAGATTGATTGACGGAATTTCTCTGACGTGGCAACAAAGTCGGTTCAAGAATACGGTCCATATCATTGACCTGGTAGTCTGGTTTTAATTATCAAGGTGATGTGCACCGAAAGTTGTCTCACTGTTAATATGTGCTTTAATCCCTACTATATTTTTTTCCATCTTGCTTTTTACTCAGCTTCCATATATTTATATTTGTTTTTGTACTTCTTTAGTTCATTGTCCCATTGTATTTTTTGACAAACTTTCATTTCCACATTTATCTTTCCAATATACTAGTGTCTTCACTTTCAGCATTTTGGACAACTTTTTTGCATTATATTCAATCACTGTTCATCATGTCTTTTTTTCCAGTGTAAATCATAAGAACATAAGAAAAGAGGAACACTGCAGCAGGCCTGTTGGCCCATACTAGGCAGGTCCTTCATAATCCATCCCATTAACAGAAGTGTTTGTTTACCCAGTGTGACTCGTCTCCCAGCATTCTATTTTTTTTATTTCCCTCTGTTAATTGAACAGTGATGCTCCTGTTTCTTGTATTTTTATTTTTTTTTGTACTCCAGATAATTTGCTGGCTGAGTCGGTAATTTTGGTTATTATCAGTGCTCATCCTTCGTGAATAATTATCTGATGTAACATGTCCCTAGCACTATAAACCTCCTTTAATTTATATTCATGGTCATCTTATTCTGCTCCATCACTAAACACCCTTTGAATCCTGACAGCCCTCTGAATTATACCTTTGGTAACCCTACACCGTTTTCTAAGTTCTACACTCCGAGCTATGCATAATATCCACACCCCACATTGAGTGGTTCCAATTTCCAAGGAATACTTTCCTATAAACATTAGAAACATCCCCTCTTCCCTATACGCAAAAGATACTTAAAAGTTATCAATAATTCCGAAATTATGATTTGCATCAGTGTAACTCTTAACGGCATACAGATATATATTCGCTAACACTAACAGGAAGAGAAACGAAAGCAGGAAGAGAAGCAGCAGAGTCGTGTGGACTCTGCCGCTGCACCAACAGCTGTGACAATCAATACATGGTGCAGGCAGTCACTTGCTGACATGCTTTAAGTAGAGGACGTTCACCCATCCCATCTACAAAGTAATTTTGTATGTGGTCAATACTAATATTCAGAATATCTAATAGTAGCTGTAATCTCCCAAACCGCGTTTCGAAATACCTACCCTGGCACTTGCCCTGACAATTAATACTAATTGGATAGGTTTCCTTCCAAATGTTTTGATACTTGTTACAAACAAGTATCCAACGCGCTTTTATATATACCTGAAAGTAAATTCACACTGAAATGACTTGACTGCAAAAATAATTTTATCTCTTCTTCCAGAAAAAAATAGCGGACGTGTTCAGAGTGGGTGCTGGTGGGGGCCTCTGCTTTTGTGGTATTAACATGTACTTCAAGAACGAGAAGTTTTATGACGACTGGGTGATGCCTATCTTCAATCGCATGGAACCAGAGACAGCACACGCAGTGGCACAACAGGCAGCTAAATATAAACTTGTGTCTAAGGAGAAACTGCAAGAGTCAAGGCTTTTGGTGAGTACTCAGCCTTCGTCTAGGGCCAAGATGAATCATAAGGAATCAGTGGAAGATGAGTCTAGCAAAACTTATGACAACAGTATTGGGGATGAGTTCAGGGACTCCAGTGAAGACTTGATTGGCTCTCAATACGATAAAGAATTGACTCGAACCTTTGAACCGGTATGTCAGTCGAAGGTTTATGACTCCGAATTTGAGCCTGATGAAGCCTGTCCCGTACTTTTTGGTGATGCTAATGAAAACTGTCAGTATCAGGTGGATAGTGATCTGAGGGAAGCGTGTGACGAATGTCACAAGGTTATTAAATGTTTAGGTGATGAATCCAAAGTATGCAGTGTTAAGAAGACATATATTGGTGATATAGGCCACTATAGGAGCGATCTTAGAGCCTGTGCTTGTAATTCTCCTAAAAATGAGCGAAACTGTGTGACCCCAGACTCTCCCTCTCTTAGTATGAGAGTTAACATCGCCTCGCCCCTGAGGAGCAGTAAAATGTCCCTAGCCACTATGGTGGACGGTAGCAACCCCGCTTATGACCAGGATCATCCCGATGAAGCTGTAGATCTAGTTGATAAAGTAGATGAATGTTTACTCTCCTGTGAGAACATTAGAACAAATATAGTCGCTATTGTAGACAATGTGGGTGAGGAGTATACGTGTAACAATAATAGAGACGAACTGACTTCGAGCACATCTGAACTGCGTGATGGTAAAAGCTCTTCCGATTCGGTCTAAGTGGTGACAGTGCATTTATTAAACCCAAGCATGCGTATAAATATATCGGATTTCCTCCAATATAGGTTGTGGGTTTGTCACTTTTTTATATATGAAATTAAACTTTCATGGCATGAGCACACTTATCTTACAAAATGTAAGTATCGATATTTAGCTTTCTTACATCTAGCATGGAGAGCAATACAATGCTTATTTTTATACATACTATAACCGTTCTGAAAACGTTAAATGCAGGCATTGCATGATAAAGGATCCATAAAAGTGCATGCACCTGAAAACTCGACATTAATTTTTTTTATTTTCGCTTTTCTATGAGAATTAATTTTTTTGTGGTCATAAATATTTAGTCATTTTATTATTTTTACTTTGATAATAATTTAAATCTGGATTATGAAACTTTTTTGATCCTTTTGTTTTATAAATTAATTTAAACTTTATACAGACCACTATACAGAGCTCAAATAAGTTTAGTAACCTATTTTAATTACTCTTTATTTTGTTTTCTTTTTGGTTGGCAGACTCCCCCGGTGTGTACGTGTACCTCCAACCATTCTAACCCAGATATGCTGAACTAATGACTGCTGAGACAAAACAGGCAGAAACTTTTAATTTGGAAGTTCATTGACGCTCTCAAGTGTCATTGTGAATGATTTTAGCTTTAATCTTTAGTTACTTTTGGCATATCCATTTTAGCTTTAATCTTTAGTTACTTTTGATATATCCATTTCAGTTCCTTTTTTTTTCTTAGGCCATAAGATCGATAGCAAGAACGAAGATGGGGAGGAATTAGGGTAGGATAAAGCAGCTAAAAGTGTTATAGGTGGGTTATTAATGTGGTTTTTGCTAGTTATTTATTGCAGCTTTAATATCTAGTTTTTATATATCCAGGATATTTTAGGTTCATGTACTCTAATTTACTAATTAGTTTTAATATATGCATGGTGCCAGTCTATGAATATATTTTTCATATTTTTTTAAGCATATCCTAGGGTGTATACACAGTACATGAAGCTTACAAAACAAATTTCAGGACCACTTTTGACAATGTTAAATATAGTTTAGTGGTATGTGAAATTGTAATATTCATTAAAATAATTAGAATGAATTAAAAGATAATTTGAATTGCTTATGGTTTCATTCTAACGAGTGAATGACAGCTAAAGAAATCATGCTCTCTGAGCCGGATAAACTGCTTTGGTGAAATGTGTAATATTAATTTTATTAATGGCACAAATGGATCCACTTGGAGACTATAAATCAGACTTTATGTGTAATCTGAAGAGGACCTCATTGCGAGGTTGAAGTGTTGTCTTATGGGTTCGTTTATGCTTTCACCGAGCTGTATAACCCCTGTGGTTTAGCGCTTCTATTTGATTATAATAATAATAATGCTTTCACCGAATTCATGTACTGTTTTGAAATTAAGATGATCACATTTTGCTTTGTGCAAAGTACAAATTAGTTTCCATTTATACTTAAATAAAACCTTTATATACTTCATCTTTCTTATTCAGAGGAATATTATCAGTGGTCTCTAGCGAGGTTTGAGATTATTTCACATCTAAGAATTTTTTTAATTATTATACAAAGAACAGGCCATATTGGAAATTAAATTTATTGAAAGCCCTCATTCGATGCAGCATGTCTAATGTTACGAAAAATCTTGTAGAACAAGTGTGGTTTCCATTTCACTAAATTATTAACAATTATTTTAGTGATTATGTATTATCAAATTTGTCATTATTAGACTTTATGAATGCTGTGGTTTTCCTAAACCAATGTCTGTATATAGGTTAGATCGTGTAATCTATAGGTCTTAAGCCTAACTAACGAACTAGCCAACCATTTACTGTGAAACCTAAGCTGGTATTTTCATGATTGTTCCATATTAATAACCAGGTTCCTATATCTTTTTATAATTTTAATACAGACTCTGCCACCTAGTATCACCATGGTTTATATAGTATCGGTCTAAAATCTTCAATTATTGTATTGTTATTGGGCAACTAAAACTTTTTTCACCAGAGGTGATGATTGAAATATATCTAATTGCTTTTGAACAAGATAAAACACCATTAAGGCAATTTGTTATTATATTTATAAATAGCACTGATACTATAATTAATAAAACACTTGAAATTCAGAAAGGATTTACCTAAATTAATGAATTATTTTGTATTCATGACCCATACAATGGGTGTTTACTTTTTCTGGCAGCTGTTAATGATCTTCTGCAAATAGCACACAATTTTTGTATTGCATAAATATTGTTGAATAAAATTGATCATTTGCTAGGATACAATTTTTCGCACCCTTTTCACTGTCAGTGACGTGCTAGCAGGGTGGCTAGCAAATGTTTCATTTGTGGAGAAGCTAGCCATTCCTACCAGCACACATGGAACCACTGATATCACACCTAAAACTACACCTGAATATGATGAGCCTGCCACTCTTACGAACACACATGTAACCCCATCTGAAGCTGGAGATATGTAATCGCACGGGAATTACCTACTATAAAAGACGAGTCATCCATGCCGAAGAAAAGACGAAGAGGTACTTGTACTCCTCCCATGGCAGACATTGGTCTGAGACGCTCCCACGACTGGGAGCCAAGGCAGGGCCACCTCTTGGAAAATGCCCGGGCCGGGCAATTATACCGGCGAATCTAGTTACCAAGTGTTACCTTGGTACCTGTTAATGTGATAGGTAAAGGCTACTCCACTTGGACAATTACCAATGTATGCAAAGGTCCGAGTATAGGGCAGTGTATTCATCATTTTGTATGAACTTCATTTTCAGTCCTCGTCTTATAAAAATTTACAAAATATGAAGATAAAATAGTGGCAAAAAATTATTTTTACATTATATCGAACAAAAGTTAACTTCAGTCACAAGTGACAATTACCAATATGAATTACCATTGAATGGAAGAAAATATTACTATTTAGCTATGCTAGAATACTGTATTCCATTCAGTGTATGCATTCCATTCAGATAGAATAATGTATTAATCCTACTCTTGAGTGCCACCTGATCCTGGATGTGGTAACAGGTATTTAAATAAGCTTTCTCCTGAAGCCCGCTGTCCAACTAGAACACTCAGAAGGTCCGGATTCGGACCGCGGGCCGCCAATTGAGTAGCCTTTGATAGGTGCAACAAAATGGTCAGATGGTGCCTTCGATCACAGATCCCATAAGTGCAACAAATAATTGCACTTGCGAGAGAAGCCAATGATTCTTGATGGCAAAATGCTGGAAAATGTTTAGTGTTGCACACTGTTGCCCGAGCATATTAGTCTTATTATCTTATACCTTTGATATACTTTTGAAGAGTTTCGAGAGTTTATCCACTCTGAGCCCAGCCATGGGCCAGGCTCGTCTGGTGCTTGCCTGGTCAACCAGGCTGTTGCTGCTGGAGGCCCGCTGCCCCACATATCTATCACAGCCTGGTTGATCTGGCACCCGATGAAGATACTTGTCGAGTTTCCTCTTGAAGGCTTCTACACTGGTTACAACCGTGTTTCGGATATCTTCTGGTAAGATGTTGAGTAGTCTGGGACCCCGGATGTTAATACAGTGCTACCGTATTGTCCCCACCGCACCCCTGCTCCTCACTGGGTTTATTTTACACTTTCTCCCATATCTCTCACTCCAGTATGTTGTTATGGCAGTGTGCAGATTTGGGACCAGGCCCTCAAGTACTTTCCAAGTATATATTATCATGTATCTCTCTCCTCCGCTCCAGTGAGTACATGTTCAAGACCCATTGACTACAATGGGTTGATTAAAAGTTTTTTTTTCATGGAACATTGCCTCCATCAGGATTAGTACAACCAAGAATATTGATGTCAACTAACTTGTGTAATCCATGTTAGAAAGAAACATCTTCAATGTTTATTCCCCCGCTATTCAGTTTCGACCTGATCATATCAATAATGAACCTACCGTCTAAACTAGTGAAATTTATAAATGAGCATGATAATGTTCGAATTGTGGGTGCTGTTGAGCCTACTTGTATATATGACGGAATACTAGATCTGTGCCTTGGATTTAATGTATCATATACGATGCATGACTCATAGTTGATGATCTGTCCCATCACTTCCGTCATTCTTAACCGGGAACACAAAGATAACTTCATTAATTATTTGGATCAATGTTATAAGTATTAAGAGCCCACTGGCACAAAAATCTAATGATTTAGTTGCCACCATTGAGACATTGAGGATAATAATATTCCACCATAAATGACAACACATACCATCATTAATACAATCCACAACTATGTAATTTAACACATGAAGCTAGGAGGACTGGTATATCGAAACTTTCCAAGCTGCACTAACAAATGCAAGGAATAGAAAGCAAGAACGACAGGCTTAAAAATGTATAAATAAAATAACCAGGAAAAAGATTAATAATGTTGCACATCCCTTTCCTCCTGAAAAAACAAAAACAAATGACCTCATAAATAACTGGTCCAAAATATCCAGGCATGAAAATCTCCCATCTCATATTAGAAAAAGCCTAGAGAGTACTTTTGAAGGAAGGCTGAAATTGATTTAGTTTATGATCCAAAATATTGATGAGTGATAGTCTCTTCATTGAGCATGAATCAGATAATGCATTAAATAAACGTCGATCAACCTTTCCTGGAGAGGTTGGTATAACTTATGATATCCTCAGAGCTCTACGGCAGGTCCTTAATAACCTGTCAGCACTAAAATCTCAATTACGTACATCGAGGGTGTTCTTCCTACTTCCTGGACTAATAGCCTCATTGTGCCTATCCTTAAACCGCAACAATCTGATACATTTAGATCAATCTCCTTAACTAGTTTTCTTTGTAAAACTTTTTAAGGAATGATACTTAACAGACTATACTATAGAATCCGACACCAACTTTCCCCTCATTACTACTGTTTCATGAAAGGAAAAAGTGTGCAGAAGTGTATTTACACCTTTCTCGCTTCACACTTTTAGTTTTACCACATTTCTTGATCTAAAACCTGTATTTAATACCGTTATATTACATGAACTAGCCAAAATAAATATTGGTGGTAGCCTACTCAGTTGGATAATAGGATACCTGTCAGTAGAGTATCCTCTGTTCTCTACCAAGGCTTTAGAAGTCTAAAGAAATGCTTTCCTAAATTCTCTAACTCGCCTAAACGTATAGTTATAAGCTATGTTGACGCCATCATGATCCATTTAACAGGATATAAGTAGATGAGTACCATTTTTAACGAAGTTCAAGCAATTTGTAATCGATTAGGCCTCATCATATCTTCATCTAAAACGAAGACATTGACAAGGAAACGACATGCCACACCCATCTGTTTGCAGAGTGAAAACATCAGCTACGTTAAATCTTACAGATATCAAGATATTAATAAATCCACCATATGCTGAATGTTCTCAAAACTGTTGTTGGCTACAACCCCAACTATGGTGCTAATGTGAGAATGGTGTACATAGCCTATATTAGATCCTTAATTGCTGCACCCATGTTAATATTAGCTAAGGAAAATTCTCTCTGGCCCTTGGAGTTAATGCAAAATGAAGCCCCCAGAATTATTCTTGGCTGTCCTAAATCAACCAGTGTTCTTAATATGAGGAGGGAGCTTGGTGTTTTTAATATCAGTGATAGGATTATTGAGATTAACACTCTACGTACTTGGTATTAGAAGGTTAAGAAATGGACACCCGACACTGTCACTATGAATCTTACTAAATGTCTATAGTAATCCTTTCGTTAAATGAATAAGAAATTTCACAAGTTATATACACATGGATCTGAGCAGGAGTCTTTTGGTAGGGCTGCATCTGCTCTTGTTGCCACCTCCCTAATTAAGAATGATAGGAACTTTGTTGAATTTTCCTGCTTAGGCATAAGAATTAACAACGGCGTCTACACTGTAAACTGAATTGTTTGCCATCCTAATGGCGCTAAAGCTACCTTATGTCACTGAGCTTGACTCTGATTATTACTGATTCTATATCATCACTGAAGGCTCTTGGCTCATATAATGACTTACAAGATGCTCATTGGAGAAACCAGATACAGATACTCAGAAATCCGGAAAAAAAGGGAATTAATGTGTAATTGTTATAGATTCCATCACACAGGCCTTCATGATGAAATAGATATGTTAGCAATGTAGAATATAACTTAAGTGTATCTGTGTTCAGCATTAGGAATAATATTAGGAGAGAAGTAAATAATATAACTGAATGCAGTTATATTAATGCAGTTAGAAGCCTGAGTAGATCTATAACCCACTATGAAAACATGAGCAACATGCAATGTGAACAAACTGACTGATGTTGTAGTAGCCAGGCTTAGGTTTGGTTACAAGTACTTCTGGCAGTTTGGCAGATACACAGATGATCAAACCAAATACAAAGTATGTGGTCAACCCTATGTTCACTATCTTGAACACTATGTGTTTTATTGTTCACTTAATGAGGAATGTAGAGATGGACGGTATAATAACCTATGTGATATGTTAATGTATCTTATTAATGAAAATATGATACCAGATATATTAAGCAAAATTCCTAAATTTGCTTTCAACAGATAAATCAACTGCAGATGTAAATCCAGATGTATTCCTGTAAACCTTTTTGGGGCCTACTTCCTAGACCTTTCATGTATCTATATGTTCTTGGGTGCATAATGAACTAGCCGCTTCCGCGGCAAAATCAAAATCAATCTTTATTAAAACTTTCATTGCAATGTGTAAAATCCAAAATCTCTCTCTTTACAGTATATAAATACAAACTCTGCACTATAAGTCATTCGTGAGATTTTGTTTTTCAGACTTTGCAATTATTTTAAGTTTTACAGTTTTAGGTAGGTAGATTCCATATGTATAAAAATTATAAGAAATGTGATTTATGCCAACGCTTGCTGCGTTGCTGGTTCAGTGGTAGAGCACATCATCTAGACACATGGCTAGTCAAACCCCACACTGCCCATCCTTCACAAATTGAAAGTTGAGGAACTTCAGTTGAAACTATGTTTAGCTTCTAAGAGCTCTATAGTAGTTAGTTATTGTGAAGCAGTTTGATGTTACCTTGTTTTGAGTGGTTTTTGTTATTTGTCCCAAAAAAGTGATTCATTTCAGAAATTAATTAATTAGGAAAATGCTACCGTATGCGAAACGCATTAACCCTATTAGTCTAATCAGTGTGTTAAGATAGGATATAGTTCCTTAAATCTCATGTTATGACTTAGGTCTAATTAAAAAAAGAAACTAACTTGACACACTATACCTGACCCACCTTAAAATTAATCAATTTAAAACACACAAACATGGAAAAGTAAATACTACACTGTAGATGCGGATTCTTCTCATTTATTTTGCTTATAATGATCCAAGTTTAAAAAAAAAACCTGATGTTCCTGACGTTGGATTACCTGATGAATTACCCCAGGGAAAATAATGAAGCATAGTTATGTAAATTCTTAGATAAGTAAATTAAGCTATTTTATCTTACGTAAATTTTACAGGGTTCAGTCAGATTGTTTTGTTAGTTTAAAATATAAAAACAAAGGCAAATAAATATTATACAGATTATCACAATCACTTCTGCATAATGTACGCATTTTTTGAGGTTTGAGTGTCCTGTGTATTTCCCTTAACTATTATAATCTCAACTCATTGAATTATCAAATACGCTTGCAACAAGTGTTATGCACATTTTCTGATAAATACGATTTGTTACAGTATGGACATATTTTCTATTTTGAAAATAAGAATTTCTTGTGATATAAATTAAGTTACCTCAGTACATACAGTATGAGTGATTTTTTTCAGGGATCTATAATGTTAAAGTATTTTGATAGGAAGTCGATATATGCATACATTAGGAACCTTATAAAGAAGCTGTTGCAATGCGTGTATATTATATTGCCCATTGCTCTTAGAGTGTAAGTTCGATACCTGATATGATCGCTGTATTGAAATTGTAGGTTTAAGAAATGTCATTTTGGTTATTAAATCTATATTATTATTATTATTATTATTATTATTATTATTATTATTATTATTATTATTATTATTATTATTATTATTATTATCGTCATTAATGACAGGGGTTGCAATGACAAAAAAATGAGAATAGTATTACTTAAAAAAATTCCAAGTATATAGTATTCAAACTACAGAGTATTTGAAGATATGCATTAATTAAAGCAACGTGAGTGGGACTAGGCTTCACCATCACATATCACAAGCAATGTATGACTTTCTTTATGGCAAATGTTTCACAATCACTGTGAGCTGGCTATTGTAGTGGAGTAAACTATACTATGGCTGTTGTATTATCACTAGGAAGCAATAAGGAACAGAAGGTAATGTTAACGAAACACGAGTGGTTCATCCACAATTTATTTGTACATAGAACATTTTGAAAGAAACTGGACTGATTTAGTTTTTTATACTTTGACGGCAAAAAAATATATAATGAAAACTATGTGATATATGCTGTAGTAAGATTAATTTTTTGTAATAAAATCTTAAACTTCAAGCTTATATTTTACTACCCTTCTGTGGATATTTTCCGAAATTTATGGGGAAAGACACCTAAAGCCAGTACCTGACCAGCCGGGGTGTGGATCGTACGTTGGTTTACCTGCGGCCGGCAGTAACAGCCCGGTTGATCAGGCCCTGATCCGCTGCGAGGCCTGGTCATGAACTGGGCCGCGGGGGCGTTGACCCCCGAAACACACTCCAGGGATGTGACCTAAGACACGCGTATGACAACACCTATATCAAAGATTAGGTTATTTAACCTAATTTTAGGCATCGAGGCACTCTCCTTGAAAGGTTACCACACATCTCATCCATCAATAGTAATGTCCATATTACGTCTCTTTGGATATAGGATGTGCTTTCGGAGCTAACGTACATTTAACAGATTCCCTCGGGAGAGGTTCCTTGATGCCGGTGAACGGCTCTTCAATCCAAGGAATTAGACCTATTTTCCCTTTCCTTCGATTTAACCTGACTGTCTACTACATCCCCAGGCGCTGTATGACCCCTATGGGATTAGCGTTGACCCATGATTATAATAATAATGTGGAGCCACATAGATGAAGATAAGCTACGTCGACGTGTCGGTGAACCTGTGATGTTGACGATATTACAGTAGGTGTTAATACATTCATTAAAGATCAGTACTGTTAAATATTATGCCCTTCATAAATTCCCCACACTAGCATTTACAGTAAACCGACCCAAGTGACAAATAACAAGGATTCAGCTGAATGGAAAATATTAAACCGAATAAATTATCATCTATGGGTAAGCGCTAAACCCATCAGGATCACGCAGGACCCAAGGAATGGGAGGTAATAAGATTCGATCCAGAGAAGCGGAGGGCAACTCCATTTCCTTGGATCAAGGGTCTTTCACCAGCATCAAGGCACCCACTTCCCCTCGAAGGAGAATAAAGTAAATGACAGTAGTGGTGGAGACGCACTGTGAGGTGCAGCTGGTGCTTGTTGGCAGGTTAATTGGTATGAAGCCTTTAGACTACATAAGGGTCATTAAGGCTGTCCACCTCCAATCAAGAATACTTCAATGAATAAGACATGTGCCTAAGCAATCTCTCAGCTTATCTACACAGAAATGCATTATTATTCGGGTTCGATCCAAGGAGAGATAGGACAGATCAGATTCCTTGGAACAAGGTGCCCTCACAAACATCAAGGCATCTTAAGGAAAGAGATCACCTCTGCATAAGGTCCTCCCCCTTCCTAGCCGAGCCACCCGCGGCCATTACGACGACGCAGTTCAAGGAGCACCAGGGAGGAGGTTGTTGCTGCTCTCAGTTTACAAACTTCAACTACTGGATTAGCTGTAGAAGTGGAGTAAGTACTTGATTACTTTCTTCTTTTTGTTAGCCCTGGCAGGCTCCTTTACTGATTGGTGGGGACGTAATTTTAGGACAATTGGTGGACCTTTTGTTTTGTGAAGCTGGGAAAACTAATTTCTTGAACCACCTCTTGTTCCTAATAAAAGTATACCACTGAGTTTCGGCCAATAATTACAGTTTGAATTATAGTGTTATGTTGGTTTTACAGATAAATTGCCAAATAATCCTTTCGGGTTTAGTGCTTAATTTGATATTTGCATTATTATTGTTATTTGCATTATTATTATTATTTGCATTACTATTTACATTGTATTATTATTGTTTGCATTATTTTTAACATTATTGTTTGCATTATTATTATTTATATTATTGTTTTCATTATTATTATTATTAGTAGTAGTAGTAGTAGTAGTATTTACATTATTTTTATTTTCTTGTGTAATTGGTGAAAAAGACTCGGCAGGCGATGTAACATCCCCCCAATGAAAAGCAGGGGTTGCCACTAGCACGTTGAGAGACAACACAATAAGTGTCAGGGCCCCAACACTGTTCAACTGCCTCCAAGCATACATAAGGGGGATTACCAATAGACCCCTGGCTGTCTTCAAGCAGGCACTGGACAGGCACCTAAAGTCGGTACCTGACCAGCCAGGCTGTGGTTCGTACGTTGGACTGCGTGCGGCCAGCAGTAACAGCCTGGTTGATCAGGCCCTGATCCACCATGATACCTGGTCACAGACCGGGCCGCGGGGGCGTTGACCCCCGGAACTCCAGGTAAAGTAACCTAACCTAAAGGAACCCACCCAACCCAAGCTAAAATAACTACTCAAGGACCCCAGTGGAAGTCACTTTTTATGTAACTTTATGCGTACCTGTAATAATAATAATAATAATAATAATATTTTTATTTGGACATGATACAAAGAATTACATTTGGTTATTGAGATTACATGAGGTGTACATGCCAAAAGCACCTAGTATGCAGGGCATTTTGGGCAGACTTAAAATTAACTTAAAACTAAATTGTAAGAATTTTTGTAGATAATATACAATGAGTAAAGGTGAGTATTTAAGCTATGAAATTTGAACATAGTTTTGTACTTTTGTCTTCATTATAAAATTAATTAAATCAGATTAAACAAATTAAAGCAATAATAATAATAAAATAATAAAAAGTTATGGTTGATAACTTATAAGATAAGTAAAGTTGCATATCTAAGTTATAAAGTTTGAATATAAGTTGAACATATCAATTAATTGTAGCAATTTATTGCAGCAATGCAACTAATTGAGTGAGATAACAATTTAAAACAATTAATTGCATTGCAGTTAGTTTACGTGGTCATTATAATGTAAGTGTTGTGGGAATAATTAGCTAAGTAAGTATTATTCATAACAGGTTTTACATTCATTCATTCGTTCATTCATACATTACATTGACTTGAATAGTCAGGTTTTACGTTAAGTGATTATTCTACTTTGCTGGGAATGGTTGATATGGAGCAATTAGCTTTGGGTGAGAAGGTGGTTTTTTAGCATCGTTTTGAATTGGGGTACAGGTAGGGTTTCTTTGGCAATGACAGGTAATGAATTCCAAATTTTCGTGCCTTTTATTTGCATTGAGTTTTTACATAGTGTTAGGTGGACACTGGGAACATCGAGGAGTGATCTGTGTCTAGTGTTATGGTCATGTGTCCTGTTAAAATTAGTAAGGAGAAGTTTGAGTGGTGGGTTAATATCTGCATAGTGTTTTCTATGTATGTAATAGGCACAGTAAAAAGTATGGATGTCTTGTATGGTGAGTAAGTTTAGGTTTTTGAATATTGGTGGAGTATGTTGCCTGGAGTGAGAATTTATCATTCTAACTGCTGCCTTTTGTTGTGTTATTAGTGGTCTGAGATGAGTTATTGATGTAGAGCCAAATGCGCAGATTCCATAGGTGAGGTAGGGGTAAATGAGTGAGTGATATAGGGTAAGGAGAGCTGGTTGTGGAACATAGTACCGTATCTTGGATAGTATTCCCACGGTCTTTGAGACTTTCTTGGAGATTTGTTGTATATGTGTCTGAATAAACTTAATTACTCCGCAACAACTTTACTCCGCCATCGGTAGATATGCTTATTGGTTTATATTCTGTGAGGCGTGTGTGCTCTGTAGAAAGTGGTGTTGCTTTGTGATCCTTGTGGATTTAGCACTTAGTTTTGATTGTACAAATCGTTGGTTGGCTCAAGACTTGTTGCACAACCAAAATAAATGTATTATTTTCGTAAATACCTCTCAATTAAACAGAGTTTGCATAAAAAATGCTTGTATAGGTTATACATATGCATAAGAAGGAGCACTACAGCAGGCCTACTGACCCAAGCTAGTTAGGTCTAACTCTCACCCACTCTTATTTTTAAAACTATGCAACGTTTTAGATCTAATTTTTTCCAACTTGAACCCATTGCTATGAATCCTGTCTTGGTTAGATATTTTTAGCACGTTATTTATATCCCCATTTTTTTTATTCCTGTTATCCATTTATACACCTCAGTCATATTCCCCTTAATTCTACGCAATTCTAGAGTGCAGAATTAGGTTGTATGTATTGTAAGATGTAAAGGCATGACTAAGTTTCTCCGAGTAGTAGTAGTACGTAACGAAAGTAAAGGCATCTCGATCCAAGAGTTTTCCCTTTCCTTCTGGTGCGGCCAGCAGTAACAGCCTGGTTGATCAGACCCTGATCCACCACGAGGCCTGGTTTCAGACCGAGCCGCGGGGGCGTTGACCCCAGAACCCTCTCCAGGTATACTTCAGGTATACCCGGATGACACCCGAATTTGCATGACAGTTTGCTTGCTAAATTATATGTCTTCAAAGAGGGAGTAGATTACAATCTTGGGTTGTCAGTTAGCAGTTTGAGAACAATAATACGAAAAGAACTTCAACTGAACTTTATTGACCTAAGACTGAGGGAAATTAACCCCAGTTAGTCCACCTATCATCATTCTGTCATGCAGGAGCCACATGTCTATGGTGCATCCAACAAAATAATCAAACTCTTGACTCACGAAATCGTAAAGACACGATTGCAAACAAACCAAACCATACGCGACTGTCTGGAGTTTTGAGACTCTCTGACCGCGGGTTCGAACCCCACCCGTGTTATGTTTAATCAAACTCTTGGATGTCACTCCCACCCGGTTCCGGCTGCGATACAAATATGTTGAGAGGCCACCAGATGTAGACCAAACGAAATGTAAACGTTGCCTGATGGACAGTTGTTACACCTTGCTGCAGTGCGATAAATTAATGAATTTAGAGACAGCTCATTCAGAAAAGTTTCAAGAAATGTCAGGGTATTTTATCCACAGTGGTATATTACAAACCATTCTGGAAAAAAATACCATGACTTTGTTCACTGTAAATAAAGCACTACTACTTCGTGTGTGTGTACTCACCTAATTGTGGTTGCAGGGGTCGATACTCAGCTCCTGGCCCTGCCTCTTCACTGATCGCTACTGGGTCCTCTCTCTCCCTGCTCCATGAGCTTTATCATACCTCATCTTAAAGCTATGTATGGTTCCTACCTCCACTACATCACTTGCTAGACTATTCCACTTCCTGACTACTCTATGGCTGAAGAAATACTTCCTAACATCCCTTTGACTCATAGGAGTCTTCAACTTCCAATTGTGACCCCTTGTTTCTGTGTCCCCTCTCTGGAACATCCTGTCTCTATCCACCTTGTCTATTCCACGCAGTATTTTGTATGTCGTTATCATGTCTTCCCTAATCTTCCTGTCCTTCAGTGTTGTCAGGCCGATTTCCCTTAACCTTTCTTCGTAGGACATTACCCTTAGCTCTGGAACTAACCTTGTTGGAAACCTTTGCACTTTCTCTAATTTCTTGACGTGCTTGACCAGGTGTGGGTTCCAAACTGGTGCTGCATATTCTAGTATGGCCTGACGTACACTATGTACAGTGTCTTGAACGATTCCTTGTTAAGGTATCGGAACGCTATTCTCAGGTTTGCCAGGCGCCCATATGCTGGAGCAGTTATCTGGTTGATGTGCGCTTCCGGAGACATGCTCGGTGTTATACTCACCCGAAGAAATGTGTGTGCTCACCTAGTTGTGGTTGCAGGGGCCGAGTCACAGCTCCTGGCCCCGTGTGTGTGTGGGTGGGTGGGTAGTGTGAGACCAAATTAATATCTGCATAAATAACTTGTTAAGATTGTGACCGGATATAAACATGTAAATAGTTCATTACCACTTTAACTTGTTCAGCTATCAGTGCTTTGCGGTCCAGTCCCTGTACCCATTGTGTACCTCTGTAATCCTTTGACTACCACCCACAGGATAATATGGGGTGCATAATAAAGATGTTAAACTGTCATCCATCGAAGACACTACAAATGTTCAAGCGGACATCAACCAAATATTTAAATTTGCTGCAGAAAACAATATGAAGTTCAATGAAGACAAATTTCAATTACTCCGCTATGGAAAACGTGAGGAAATTAAAACTGTATCGGAGTATAAAACAAATTCCAACCACACAAGAGCGAAAAACTAATGTGAAAGACCTGGGAGTGATAATGTCAGAATATCATTTCAAAGATTCAGAACATTATCTGGCTGTCTTCAAGAAGGCGATGGACAGGCACCTAAAGTCGGTACCTGACCAGCCGGGCTGTGGCTCGTACGTTATTTTATGTGTTACCAGCAGCAATAGCCTGGGTGATCAGGCCCTGATTCACCATGAGGCCTCGTCCCGGGCCGCGGGGGCATTGAACCCCAAAGCCCCCCTCAGGTATAACCCAGAAGCTGCAACCTGTATGACCCTTCTGGAGTTGGTGCTTCCTTGACACTAGTAAAAGGCTTGTGATCAAAACAATTTGAGCTATCTTCCCTTTCTTTGGATTAAACCCAGTTACCTTAAATTTGACAGGCACTGTATGACCTGTATGAATTTTCCACTTCTCAATGAATATAGTATTAGTTTGTGGAGGCTAGGATGGAGTTAGTTGCCTTCAAGAATAATTAAGCAGGCATACGTGAAATTTATTAGGTTGTACGGATAGAAATTTAGTACCTAAACTCAACAGTCACAAGTCGCACAAGTCATAGTCAACTTTTGGGGACAGATGCCTGGCATCCCTTCAATTATGACTATTTCTCCATGGAAGGATGGGGAGTGCCTTGACATTAGTGAAAGACCCACGATCCAAGGAATTAGAAATAGCTTCCTCTTCCGTGGATCAGATGTAATTTCTACAGTTTTAAAGGTACTGTATGACCCCATAAAGGATCAGTGATTCTACATACCTGGAGAGGATTTTGGGGGTTAACACTGGTTTAGCGCTTTATTTGATTATAATAATAATAATGGGGGTTAACACCCCCGCGGCTTGGTCCAAGACCAGGCCTTGTGGTGGATCAGGGTCTGATCAACCAGGCTGTTACTGCTGGCCGCACGCAAACTGACGTACGAACCACAGCCCGGCTGATCAGGTACTAACTTTAAGTGCCTGTCCTTTGCCTTCTTGAAGACAGCCAGGGATTTACTGGTAATCCCCCTTATGTATGCTGGGATGCAGTTGAACAGTCTTGGACCCCAAACATTTATTGTGTTGTCCCTCAGTGTACTCGTGGCACCCCTGTCTTTCATTGGGGGAATGTTGCATCTCCTGCCGAGTCTTTTGCTTTCACAGGGAATGACTTTCGTGTGCTATTTGGTACTAATCCCTCTAGGATTTTCCAAGTGTATATTATCATGTATCTCGCCTGCATTCCAGGGAATACAAATCAAGGGCCTTCACCCATTCCCAGAAATTTAGGTGCCTTATTGTACTAATGTCCCGTGAAAGTTCTTTGTACACTCTCCAGGTCAGTAATTTGGCCTGCCTTGAAGGGGGCAGTTAGTGTACAGCAGTATTCCAGCCTAGAGAGAACAAGCGATTTGAAGAGTATCATCATGAAGGTTCTCATTATCCATCCTATCATATTCTTAGCAGATACGGTAGATATATGGTTATGGTCTTTGAAGGCGAGATCCTCTGATATTATCACTCCCAGGTCCTTTACATTACTTCTTTTCCTGTTATTCGTTTATCACGCATTTTGTGCGCTATTACATCATGGTCACACTTGTCGAAAGCTTTTGCAAAGTCTGAGTATACTACATCTGTATTTTGTTTATCCTCTGCAGCATCCAGGACCTTGTCATAGTGTATTAATATTGGTAGAATTACCGACAAAATGTTAAGTAAAAGGACACAAATGCAACTAATGTGACATTTTATTGTGGCAACGTTTCGGCTTGACAAAGTTCCTGGAGAGCGAAACGTTGCCACAATAAAATGTCACATTAGTTGCATTTGTGTCCTTTTACTTAACTTGTCATAGTGGTCCAGTAGCTGGGACAGGCAGGAGCGACCTGCTATAAACCCGTGTTGCCCTGGGTTGTGTAATTTATGGGTATCTAGGTGGTTGGCGATCTTGCTTCTTAGAACCCTTTCAAAGATTTTTATGATATGGGATATTAGTGCTATTGGTCTGTAGTTCTTTGCAGTTGCTTTACTGCCACCTTTGTAGAGTGGGGCTATGTCTGTTGTTTTTAGTGAGTGTGGGATGACTCCTGTATCCATGCTCCCTCTCCATAGAATGCTGAAGGCACGTGACAGGGGCTTCTTGCAGTTCTTGATGAACACGGAATTCCATGAGTCTGGGGCAGAGTGCATGGGCATGTCATTTATTGTCATTTCAAAGTCTTGTGGTGTTAGGATAATATCCAAGATTTTTGAGATGACCAAATTTTGGGTTTCGTTCATAAAGAATTCATTTGGATTGTCGACCCTTAGTCTGGGCAGCAGCTCCCTGAACACTGAGTCGTATTGGGAGTTTAGTATCTCACTCATTTCTTGGCTGTCATCTGTGTATGTCTCATCTCGCTTAAGCAGGGGCCCAATACTGGATGTTGCTTTTCCCTTAGATTTGGTATAAGAGAAAAAGTTTTTTTTTTCAATTTTTTTTATGGCTTTTAGTTCTTCCTACGATTCTTGCCTCCTGTAAGATTCCTTCAGCATAAGTTCGATATTTGCAATTTCATTAACCAGTGCCTCCCTTCGTATTTCAGATATATTGGCCCCTCTCAGCAGCTCTTACTCTTCGCCTTCGTCTGTAAAGGGAGCGTCTCTGTCTTTCTAATTTACATCTTCTCTTTCTTTTTCTTAATGGAATGTGCCTTGAGCAGATCTCAAGAACCACAGAGTTTATTTTTTCTAGGCAAAGGTTCGGATCCGTGTTGTGTAGGATATCTTCCTAGCTTGTTTTCATTTAGGACATGGTTGACTTGCTCTCATTGTATGTTTTAAGTAAGCAATATAAGTAAGTTTATTCAGGTATACACAAATACAGTTACATAGATTATCATACATAGCAGCATATGTGTAGAGAACCTAGGATAACCCAAAAAATCTAATTAATGTTAATTATATTTTTTGGGTTATCCTAGGTTGGTAGACAGCAACCACCCAGGGAGGTGCTACCACCTAGGGAGGTACTACCGTCCTACCAAATGAGTGTGAAACATAAGCCTGTAATTGTTTTGCATGATGGTAGGATTGCTGGTGTCTTTTTCTGTCTCATAAACATGCAAGGTTGCAGGTATGTCTTGCTACTTCTACTTACACTTAAGTCACACTACACATACATGTACAAGCATATACGTATATACTAACCCCTCTGGGTTTTTCTTCTAGTTTTCTTCCTAGTTCTTCTTGTTTATTTCTGCTTATCTCCATGGGGAAGTGGAACAGAATTCTTCCTCTGTAAGCTATGCGTGTCGTAAGAAGCGACTAAATGCCGGGAGCAATGGGCTAGTAACCCCTTCTCCTGTATAAATTACTAAAAACAAGATAAGGAAAAACTTCATAAAATTGGGATGTTTGAATGTGCATGCATGTAGTGCAGATGATAAGAAAGAGATGATTGTTAATGTTATGAATAAAAAGAAGTTGGATGTCCTGGCCCTAAGCGAAACAAAGCTGATGGGGGTAGGCGAGTTTCAGTGGGGAGAAATAAATGGGATTAAGTCAGGAGTATCTGAGAGAGTTAGAGCAAAGGAAGGGGTACCAATACTCTTGAAGGATCAGTTATGGAGAGAGAAAAGGGAACATAAATGTATAAATTCAAGGATTATGTGGATTAAAATAAGGGTCGGATGTGAAAAGTGGGTCATAATAAGTGCATATGCACCTGGAGAAGAGAGGAGTGTAGAGGAGAGAGAGAGATTTTGGGAGATGTTAAGCGAGTGTGTAGGAACTTTTGAGCCAAGTGAGAGAGTAATTGTGGTAGGGGACCTAAATGCTGAAGTAGGAGAAGCATTTAGAGAGGGTGTGGTAGGTAAGTTTGGCATACCAGGTGTAAATGATAATGGGGAGCATTTGATTGAACTTTGTATAGAAAGGGGTTTGGTTATAGGTAACACATATTTTAAGAAAAAGAGGATAAATAAGTATACAAGATATGATGTAGGGCGAAATGACAGTACTAGTTTATTGGACTACATATTCGTAGATAAAAGACTGTTGGGTAGACTTCAGGATGTACATGTTTATAGAGGGGCCACAGATATATCAGATCACTTTTTAGTTGTAGCTATAGTGAGAGTAAAAGGTAGATGGGATACAAGGAGAATGGAAACAGCAAGTAAGAGAGAAGTGAAGATTTATAAACTAAAGGAGGAGGCGGTTAGGGTAAGATATAAACAACTGTTGAATGACAGATGGCTAGTGAGAGTATAGGCAGTGGGGTAGAACAGGTATGGGGTAAGTTTAGGAATACATATAGTGTTAGAGTGTTCATCAGAAGTTTGTGGGTATAGGAAAGTGGGTGCGGGAGGGAAGAAGAGTGATTGGTGGAATGAAGATGTAAAGAGAGTAGTAGGAGAGAAAAAGTTAGTATAGGAGAGGTTTTTATAATAATAATAATAATAATAATAATAATAATATTTTTATTTCGATGCAAGTTACAAGTATACATAGTTTTTGGTAGTTACAATTATAAAACTGTAATGCAAGGAGAGCCACTGGCATGCCATGGCATTAGGGGCAGCTTATTCTAAAGACTTATTCACTAAGTACTTAATACTAGAGAAATTGATTGAGTTTAATCTAGTTATATATTTTATTTCATATTAATATGATAATACTATACTATTAAAAAGACAATATGTACTAGAGAAATTGGTTGAGTTTATTCTAGTTGTATATTTTATTTCAAATTACAATATGTTGATGCTATACTAGTAAAATAACAATACTAGAGAAATTTATTGAGTTTCTTCTAGTATATATATTATTTCAAATTACAATATGATAATACTATAATATTAAAATGACAATATGATAATATGAAATTGCAACAAGTGTTAAGGAGGATGACAATATAAAACTGAGATTATCTTAAGGAAAATAACATTGGGTTTGAAAGTTGTTACAGTATGAATTTTAGTATAGGGTGAGTAGGTGATTTTTGAGAAGAGTCTTGAATTGATTTTCAGACAAGGTTAACTTAATATTTACTGGTAATGAATTCCAGATTCTGGTGCCCTTTATGTGCATAGAATTTTTACATTGGTTGGTATGGACTCGGGGTATGTCAAATAGTGATCTGTGTCTTGTGTCGTGGTCGTGGGACCTATTAAAGTTGTTGAGGAGAATTTTGAGCGGAGGGTTGATATTAGCATGTAGAGTTTTATGTATGTAGAAGGCACATGAATAGGTATGAATATTTTTTACGGTGAGTAGTTTTAAAGTTTTGAATATAGGTGGAGTATGCTGTCTAGAGTGGGAATTTGTTATCATCCTGACTGCAGCCTTCTGCTGGGTTATGAGTGGTTTAAGGTGATTTAATGTTGTTGAGCCCCATGCACAGATTCCATAGGTGAGATAAGGGTAGATAAGAGGATGATATAGTGCAATGAGAGCTGGTTGTGGCACATAATAGCGTATCTTAGATAATATACCTACTGTCTTTGAGATTTTCTTGGGTATTTGTTGTATGTGTGTTTGGAATTTAAGAATACTGTCAAGGTGGATTCCTAGGAATTTTCCCTCTGTGAGTCTTGTGATGGGTGAACCATTGAGCGTTATGTTAAGTGGAACATTTGTAGATTTGTTTCCAAACTGAATGAAGTAGGTCTTGTCAGTATTGAGAGTAAGCTTATTTGTCTTCATCCATGTTGATATTTTCTGTAATTCGGCATTAACTGTGTTGGCTAGTATGACTGGATTTGGGTGAGAGAAGACATATGTTGTGTCATCTGCAAATAATATGGGTTTGAGTAGTTGTGATGCATTCGGTAGGTCGTTTATGTAAATGAGGAATAGGAGTGGCCCCAGACTCAGGGAGATTGACACCAGTCAGTCCATCTATCATCATTCTATCATGCAGGAGGAGCCACATGTCTATGGTGCATCCAACAAAATAAGCAGACTCTTGGATGTCACTACCGCCCGCCTCCGGCTGGGTTACAAGTATCTTTGGCAGGTTAAATCACCACCACCAGATGTAGACCAAACAAAATGTAAACTTTGTCAGTTGGATTATTGTCACACCCTGCGTCATTATGTACTGGAGTGCGACAAAATTAATGAATTCAGAGACAACTCACTCAGAAATGTTCAAGATATGTCAAAGTATTTTATCCACAGTGGTATATGACAGACCATTCTGGAAAAATACCCTGACTTTGCTCACTTTAAATAAAGCATTGCCACGTGTGTGTGTGTGTGTGCGTGTTGATTGCCATTTTGTCCTATGCACATGTCGATTGAAGGCTGGGCCTGTTGTGTGTGCGTGTATGTATATATGTGTGTGTGTGTATGTACTCACCTAATTGTACTCACCTAATTGTGGTTGCAGGGTCAGTCTCAGCTCCTGGCCCCGCCTCTTCCTATCTGCTACAGGGTCTCTGCTCTCCCTGCTCCATGAGCTTTATCATACCTTGTCTTAAAACTATGTATGGTTCCTGCCTCCACTATATCTTTCTCTAGTCCATTCCACTTCCTGACTGACTACTCTGTGGCTGAAGAAATGTTTCCTGACATCCCTTTGACTCATCTGAGTCTTCAGCTTCCAGTTGTGTCCCCTTGTTTCTGTGTTCCCTCTCTGAAACAACCTGTCACTATCTACCTTGTCAATTCCCCAGTATTTTGTATGTCGTTATCATGTCTCCTCTGACCCTTCTTTCCTCCAGTGTTGTTAGTCCTATTTCCCTCAACCTTTCTTCATAAGACAGACCCCTGAGTTGTGGAACTAACCTTGTCGCAAACCTTTGCACTTTCTCTAGTTTCCTTACGTGCTTGACCAGGTGTGGGTTCCAGACTGGTGCTGCATATTCTAGTATGGGCCTGACGTACACTTTACCGTGTCTTGAACGATTCCTTGTTAAGGTAACGGAGCTAATCTAAGGTTTGCCAGACGCCCATATGCTGCCACAGTTATCTGGTTGATGTGTGCCTCCGGAGCGTGCTAGAGCGTTATACTCACTCCAAGGTCTTTCTCCTTTGCCGAGGTTTGTAGCCTTTGTCGCCTTTACTTGTACTCTGTCAGCGGTCTTCTTTGCCCTTCCCGATCCTCATGACTTTGCATTTGGAGGGATTGAATTCGAAAGCCAACTGCTAGACCAGATGTCGAGGGTTGTCCAGGGCTGTTT
>WNWK01018427.1:0-39980 GCA_009830355.1 Cherax destructor
CCCTGAGGCCTCGGATATTCCACTGCAAATAAGCCATGATTTATGGAGAGAAAGATAGAAGTGGAAGTGAGAGGAAGCTATGGACTAGGGTTAGAAAAGTCCACGTGTGGAGGCAGCGGAAGACCTATAATCAGAGAGGGAGGAGGACGTTGTGAAGGAAGGGGGGGTTGAGACGAAGAAGAGAGATGAGGAACCTCAGATGGAGTAGTGTCCATCATCGGAAATATATTCTGCAATAGCTTCCAGTGTTTCGGAAGTCAAAGATGCAGAATGTGAGACTACATTAGAAATGGAAGAAGAGGGAGCAACTATCGGGGAGTCTATAGACTGTACTAAAGTAGAGGACGAGGAGATAGAAGAGGCGAAGAACCTGGCAGTAGGGATTTTTTGCTGGGCTTATAAGAAGAAGGGGGGCGCTGAGGTTTAGGTGAAGGACGAGGACGTGTAGACTCAGAAGTGTGCGAGTGAGTAGAGGAAGGAGTGTGGATAGTATGGGAAACGGAGGTAGGGACCTCGGAGCCAAGAACATCAAAAGGATTCGAGACAGGGGTGACTGAGGATGAGGCGATGTTACAAACCTGGGCCTTTCTAGGGCCTGTTCCGCCCAGGCCAGTAACAATGTAACAAGACTAACATCAAGTTACCAAAGAAATGAAAAGAAATGGAAAGGGATCAAGAGGAACGAAATAATCACAATAATTCTTTCTGGTTTTATTAACTTAATAATCCGTAGAAATCTTTGTATAAAATATTTAAAATGATGTCACCATGAAACAGTATTTACAAACAAGTTTATCTTAAGTTGTTATTAATGAAGGGTGCAATATTCAATATTCTATCTCATCTATTACACTAAATGACTTTAAAATTGCAAGACGTTCTATCCACTTATCATATTACTTGACTCTTTACACTGAGTCGAAAAGCATAACACTTATTTATTAATCTATTATCACCGTAATGTATCTAGAGCGTAGACTATTCACAATCTCTTAATTAATATTCACTTTCAGAGCAATAAGTGGAATAGAAATGTTAACGCACTTAAAGAAGTTTTCCAATGAATCTGTTTCCAAGGATATACACACGGTCGTCTTTAAGACTCGCTCAAACTCGTTTCTACTAAATCTAAAGGAAAACTCTAGCGTCTGCAATACAGCACACACGCTCTTACTACGAGCACCATTAGAGACATATTCCAAAGTCTCACTTACGACAGCGCACTCCCTTGCTTTGAGCGGCAACAGAGACGAACCTCAGCGTCTCACTTACTACATCGCACCCACTTGCTTTGAGCGGCAACAGAGACGAATCTCAGCGTCTCACTCACGACAGCGCACTCACTTGCTTTGAGCGGCAACAGAGACGAACCTCAGCGTCTCACTTTCTACAGCGCACTCACTTGCTTTGAGCGGCAACAGAGACGAACCTCAGCGTCTCACTTTCTACAGCGCACTCACTTGCTTTGAGCGGCAACAGAGACGAACCTCAGCGTCTCACTACAGCGCACTCACTTGCTTTGAGCCGTGACTGAGACAAACACCACTCAAGGTGCTGGAGGCTCACACAGGAACCTCACAAAGGTCAGAAGAATAAATCCAAGGTGCTTCTCATGAAAAGTGAGAGGACAGTTCTCACCATGAAAGTCTCACTGAGGACTGAATGCTCACTGACGGATCATTGACTGATCACTGACTGTTGACTCGATGATGACTGAATGACATCTGACTGATTACCGACAAATCACTGCTTGCTGACTCGTTGACTACAGAATACTCTCTCGGTCTCTCTGTCTGACTCGCTGAATAGATACTGACAGCTGTGTAGCAGGTGGCCCCCCCTCATTGGGTACGATGACGTGGTAAGGCGGGAATTCCTGACCTGTTAACGAGCGGATGGATAGTTAACTATACGTCACATAATACCCTATCTAGATGTACAGGAGACATACCACTTGCCAATATAACGCTTATTTTCATAATAATGATAAAGACATTTTCTACTGCCATATGCTAAAGTATATAATGATGGGTAAGGGAGAGTCCCGTAACATGCGACCACAGAGGAAGCCGTGGAAGTTGGGACCCCAGAAGCGGGGCGACGTTTAGCAATGCGAGAATAGGAAATACGGGGAAGTTTCCCTTGAAGGCGAAGATGAGAGACGGCCATAGCATGTGAGAAGCCATCCGCCTCTTTGAGACAACGGATTTCCCGCTCATTCAGGTAAACCTAACAACGGCGAGAATATGAAGGATGTGCCTCATGACAGTTAAGGCAAGAGGGAGGTAGAGTACAAGAAGAACTGGCATGGTCGTCAGCACCACAGACTGGGCATTCGGCCATGGACCTGCAATATTTTGCTGGATGACCAAAACGCCAGCAGTTTCTACACTGCTGCGGTGTAGGGGTCACCTTTCGAACTTGTAAACGTTGACCTGCAATGTAGACCGAAGGTGGAAGTTCTCGGCAGTCAAACGTTAAACGAGCTATATTGCAAGGATAACGTCTTTGCTT
This sequence comes from Cherax destructor, assembly GCA_009830355.1. Taxonomy (NCBI): domain Eukaryota; kingdom Metazoa; phylum Arthropoda; class Malacostraca; order Decapoda; family Parastacidae; genus Cherax; species Cherax destructor. Next base: position 2,515 of record WNWK01018427.1, read on the forward strand.
ATTGGCAGGGAGGACAAAAGTGTTCACTTTAAGGATAGGGAGTTTTCTTGGAGCTCAAGCTGCTCGAAAATGTCATCACCACATGTTTGGAAATTCCGTTGGACAATGGTGTGGGGCAAAATGAGAGAACCACAACAAGAATTGAGGGAATGGTGCTTGTCAATAGTAACAGGAGCAGTATCTATGGTTGTGAGAAGAGAAAGATCGCGAGCTTGGCCAGCATTCTTAACCGTGATGATGCAAGTGCTGCTCTTGAGAGCATGAAATGAGATGTCTTTACGAACATGGCGTAGCAGAGCCTTACCAATATTATGGTCTGAAAGATAGGTATTAGGAGAAGTAGGTCGCAGAGTAAAAAACTTTGTCTATTGAGTAGGTTGAAACAGAGAGTTTAAGGGGAGTGCATGACGAGCTGGTCGTTTCTGAGATGAACGAGAAGGAAGTGTCGAATCGTCGTGTGTGGGTCTCGGTCGTTTGGGTGTGGGACCGGGGGTGGTCCGATGTGAGACGGGCGAGCGATTCGAAAATTGCCGCACCGTCGAGGGAGAAGCCGGAATCAAGGTCAGAGAAGAGCGAAGGTCAGATGTATCGAAAGGGCCAGTCGGGTCCTTGGGACCTGAAGCAGGTGACGAACTGGTACCTGCTTCAGGTACAGGGGTATTAGGGTTGTCCGAAGAGTTATCCATTAACAAGATAGGATCAGAATTAGGTGCGGTATCAAGGGGCCCGGGGGTAGAGTCACGGATTAGGGCATCCATGGTTAGGTTACTTCTTTCTTTTTGTTTTTAAGAAAAAAAAAGAAAGAAGAAAATAAAAATAAAAAAAGAATAAAAAAAGGGGGGAACGTGGAGGAACAGCTCCTAGGAGGAATGAAAGGGGCGTAAATCCCCCTCCGCGCCCAAGAGGACCTCAACACCGCAAGTAGTGCAGATGCTGCATGGAACCCGTGCCATATCCTACCCTTCACGCCAGTAAACCAGCAATCCGGGATAGCAACCTCACATCCACCGAGCGACCTCGGCGGACAAAAGAGAGGGCGGCCGGATATCCGCCACAAAGCATACCGCCTTCGGCCACCACCCGCGGAATCCGAAAGGTAGCCTCCAGAGATACACCCGTCGCCAGAAAGATACCCAAGACCACCCCCCGGGAGACCGGAGAGGGATTGGGACATCCCCAGGCGATCCAGATTCCACGGCAAACTACACCACCGCCAAGAACCTCAACAGAATGGGAATGGACAATGGTACCCTTCCCCCTACCTAGGAACTAGAATGCCTGTGGAGAGAAGCTCCCAGGGTAAAAATGGGAAGGAAATAAGGGAGGGATGAGGAGGAGGGGGAGGAGGAAGGAAAGGGAGGATGGGGAAGATGGGAAAAGGGAGGGGGGATTGGGGGGTAATTAAGTTCGGTCTGAGGAAGAAGACCAAAAAGTCCAATTCCTCAGACCGATAGCCTCTTTACCTCGTCAAGGAGCCCCCTTTAAAGAGGTTTAGTCTCAGAATGGAATGAATTAGAGCTAGAAGACATCAATGGTGGCTCATGACCCAACGGTAGCGCCACCAGTTCACATTCGAAGGACTGTGGGTTACTCAAGGCAAGTGGAAACAGTGGTAAGTCTCTTTTCACCTCTTGGTTACGTAACAGTAAATATATTCTAGGAAGTTCATGGACTGTTGTGGGTAGCATCCTGGTTGGTGGTAGTACGCCTTAGACCAGGGCTTCAAAAACTGGGATACTCCTACCACCAAGGGAATGCAAATATATAATTAGGCTGTACGTGAGTTATAATTATGTAGGTATAGTCTTTTTTTTTTTACTGAGGCAACCTTGTTTAATAAAACAAGAATATTAGTGTTATACTTACACAGAAGTACATCACAGTATATTGTTATCGTAAAAATGTCAATAGGCATGAGTCGGTTAGGCATCAGCACCGTAATGGCGACACTGCCTAAGCAAGCGTTGCTCTCACTCAGTAGGACGTCAGACTCAGTAGGACGTCAGACTCAGTAGGACGTCAGACTCAGTAGACGTCAGACTCAGTAGCACGTCAGACTCAGTAGACGTCAGACTCAGTAGGACGTCAGACTCAGTAGCACGTCAGACTCAGTAGCACGTCAAACTCAGTAGGAAGGGCAGGTTTAGGAACACACTGGATAAGCATCTCTCTCATGCTTCAAATTCATTATCATAAGTAAGCATCCAGCACCAATTTATTAATTTTATTATATTACTTTCTGAGCATAATATCTTGAAGTTTATATTAAAATTAATATTTTGATCGAGCATTCTAACAGGGTTACATAATGCTCGATCAAAAATGTCTGTTAACCCATACCTGGAGCAGGTAAGGGTTAACAGGAAAGTTAACATTATGCAAGGTGATAGGGACAAATAATAATAATATCTATTTACTACAAGTACATGTACAAGGTATACAGGCCTAGCTGACATCAATGACATACTATTATACAGAAAGCCCCTTGTTATACAGAGCATTTCGGGCAAATTAGGTCAGTTTTGTCCCAGGATGCGACCCACACCAGTCGACTAACACCCAGGTACCCAGGTGCTGGGGGCAATGATGGGAAATGCAGGAGAGAAGAATTGCTGGCAAAGTACTACACAACTATTCAAGTAATTAGGTCAAGTGATGGGATCTTAATCGATACAGCATTTTACCTGAAGAAGAGTGGGAAGTGAATACATGTATAAGGCAAATGTTGTAAATTGTTTAGACATGTACTGCAGGGAACACGAAGTTGATAACTGGGATAATTTCTATGGCAAACATGATATGCCTTAACCAATTAAATTGAAGGAACCGTTACTAAATTGTCTAAGACGTTTAACTAATAGAAACAGTGCGGTTGCAATACTAAGAATTGAGAAAGCTAAAATTGCCATGTGTTAAGAAACCGATTATGAAACTAGCTATTGGTTGAAACATGAGAATTTATGTATAAACAGAAAAAAAAGGCAAAAACTCCTTTAGCATCTACTATTCTACAAAGAATAACTGCATGAGGAGGAAACAGATATTACTGCAATTACCAAGACCTGGTCAGTCTGAAAAATAGGGACATGCCTGCTGATTGCCACATAGAGGTATAAATTATTCCACACTGATAACAACCAACAGAAAAGTTGGCACTCTTATGTATGTTAGGAAAAATTGAAATTGTTGCATCAGCAATGATATAATGGAGGAAGGGACTTACACCAAACAGTTATGACCACGGTAAACTTTTATGGAAAGAAACTGCTACGGTATCTAAGGTATGAAAATGAAAATGTTTTCTTAATGTGAGATTTTAGCTTCAGACATTGACTCGATCAATTTGACAAGAATCTTGAAACTAGTAAATCACGAGACAAGGCCCAGGACTGTGTTTTAAAACATAAAATCTGTTAAATGATGAAATTAATGAAGAGATGGACAAAAGCGATCACAAATAACTTGGTTTCAATATCTCTTGGAATTACCTAAAGGACAATGACAAAGTCAAGGTTCCTGGCAAGAGATTATTCACTAGAGTGGCCGGACAGACTACGGTGATAGATACAAATATGATTTTTTAAAGCGGTGTACAAGCCCCCCCCCTCCTCCAAGATTCTATATATTATCATAGAAATATTAAATATAAATGATTTTAAATGAATCAAGAGAGTGTTGGTAAAAAATAGGACTAAGGAAAGCCAAAAGATAATATGAAATTAAGGTTGGAAGAGAATCAAAGGTTCAGCGCAAAGGATATCTTTAAGGCATAATGGAATAAGATTAGAGAAAAGATAGGCCCACTTTAATTTAACTTAAGTCAGGTTACAATTAGTGACAAAGACTGTGTACCATTTTCATCAATTTTCTGTTTTGAACTCAAGGGGATAAAAATGAAATCCAGGAGTTAAATAATTATACAGGTCAGGACGAGAATAACTTACGCAAGATTAATGTCATTAGTTACATAGCCCTCAGAGAATTTCATAATTAAACCGAGCAAGTCACTTAACTCCTACGAACTGTTTTCAAGGGATCTAAAGGAACGTAAAGAGGAGCTTAGCAAGCCATTAGCCAGTCTCAACAGATCACTACAAATGGATATCGTACTGGATAAGCAGAAAATAGATAATGTGATACCCATTTACAATGCGGGAGATAGATCCTTTGCATCAAATTATAGACCAATCAGCCTAATCTCAATTGTGGAAAAGTTGATGGAATTAATAACTGCAAATGCAATTTCGTCACTTGAAAGCTATAATTTCATCATTGAATACCAGTACAGTTTTACAAAAGATCATTCTTACCTTACGAGTTTAATAAACATTTTCACTAAGGTACTAGAGGCAGTAAACCAGCATCAAGAATACGATATTGATACAGTTACACATAGGAGACTCATGAAGAAAGTAGCGCCGTATAGTATTAAAAAAAATATTTCCTGGCTACCAGATAGTCAACAGTGTTTGCATAAATTGGGAGAAATCGGAATGAGGACTTACAAGAAGTGGTGTGCCACAGAGGTCACTAGCAAGACCTATGTTTTTCATCATCTACACTAATGACATGCATGGAGGAATAAAATTTTGATGACAATAAAATAGGCCACAAGATACTTTCTGGTAAGGGCACAGGTTGTCCTGGATTGTGGTCAAGAAGTGACAGATGCAGTACAATGCAATCAATGTAAGGTTCAGTCTGAGGAAAAGAAAATAACAATGATATTAATGTAGATCTTAGTCAAATCGATTTGAAAGAGATTTAAGTTTTTATTAGCAGAAATTAAAAGCCAATAATTCACTGGTCGGCATTTGGAATGTTTTTAATTTTTATTTTTATTCATGGTTGCGATCTTACATATTCTTGGGCTGCTGATTGTAAATATCTAAACCATTTTGCTCTATCACGTAAAGATTTTGAATAAAATACAAATTAATGATAATAAAAACTGTGATTTTTAATAAATTGTTACTTTATTAAAATTAGGCAAGTAATCATGGAAAAGCACATTCTGTTAGTTTTAAGAACATATGAATTCTAAATCAACTTTAATCAAATCAAAGTATTTTATTAAAAAAATATGCTCATAATAGTTAGCCTACATATTGAATCAAAGGAAGGAGGACCACTTTGATTTTCGCTTGTGCTGTGCATCGAGACCATTACGTTTCAATGACAAGCAGTAATCCGCCATCATGCTGGCATTCCATTTACCCTGGTATCGAGTTTCCATGGTGCAAATATCCTGATGGAACCGCTCTCCTTGTTCCTCACTGTAGTCCCCACAATTGTTGGGAAAATAGTCAAGATGTGAGTGCAAAAAGTGCATCTTCACACTGATTCTAGACCCAAGTTGTTGGAAACTTGAAATCAGGTCTTGGATCATTTTTTTTTTCATATTCGGGGGAGCGCCTGTTTCCCAGGAAGTTGTGGACAATCTGCTTGAATGAAACCAGGCATTCACCTCGACACCTGCTAATGCTTCATCAAAATGCTTGTCCTTCATCAATTCCCGAATCTGAGGGCCAACAAAGATTCCTGCCTTTAGCTTGCCTTCACTTATACGAGGAAACTTTGACTCCAGGTACTTGAAAGCAGTTCCATTCTTGTTCAAGGCCTTCATAATTTTTTTCTTAAGCCCTAATTTGATGTGGAGTGGTGGCAGAAGAATTTTATAGGGGTCAACTAGTGGCACAGTTTACACGTTGTGATTTCCAGGTAAGAAGCTGGATCTTGGTGGCCAGTCTTTTTGTTCATAGTGCTGGCTGTCTGCACTACTATACCAAAGACTCAGAAAACAGGAATACTTGGTGTATCAGCCTTGAAGACTTAGTAGGAGAGCAATAACTTTTACATCACCATAAATGAGAAAATTGGGATTCTGGTACTTGATTGCAGATATTAGTATCTTCATATTTGCGTAAGTTTCTGACATTTGCACACTATGGCCAATTGGCACAGATGCAGCTATGTTGCCATTGTAGAGAAGTACTGGTCTCCAAGTTTGCAGCGAAAATAAGCAAAGTAGCAGCGTTTCAATAAAGAAGTAATGTTGCTCCGGGAATCTGAAGGGTGAATTGCCCGCAGACATAGCAAAATATGTCTGGTGAATTTATTCAGCCTCTAAACGTATTAATAATCTGAAAATAAAAAAAATGTATTAGATTTAACATTTAATTCAATATAAGGTAAGCAGTTTAATTGGTAATATACCACTTTCTCATTTACTTACGTTATACGAAAAGAGAAAAGTAACGTTTTCGTATAACTTGACAACCTGATGTGATAGAGATGATTAAAAAAACACAATGAATCACTATTTTTCCATATATACCGAAAAAATAAAATAAGAGTCAATAAAAAAAATCATGCAGACCAGTGTAATAGGTCATAAATGTTCGAAATAATGTTTACAGGCTTCATATCAAGAATTATAAATAACACAAGTCCTAGGATTATACCTTTACTTTAAATATCTTAGATAAAGGCTCATTTAGATTACACAGCCCAGTTCTGGTCTCTGTATATTTTCTATGCGTTGGAAAACAAAGGATGAAAAAGTTAATTGCATGTATCCAATTTTTTTTCTTATGAAGACAAGCACTGAATCTGCACTTTTTGGAAAGAAGTAGAATTAGGGAAATATGACTGAAATGTACAAATGGAAAACAAGAATAAATAAAGGGGATATAAATGACGTGATAAATGAATTAACCAAGACGGAACTTGCAGTAATCAAATCGTTTTTTTTTTGAAGGGGGGGGGGGGGGGAATACAGGGAAGTACTGGTTGGGCAACAGAGTTGGAGCAAGATCTTTGGGTAACTTTAAATATAAGTTGCACAGGTTTATGAGTAGGTGTGGTTGGGAGTGAGTTTGAATTGCCTTACATGGATTAATAGGCCTACTGCAGTGTTCCTTTATTCTTATGATTTTAGATACAATTTATGATTTTGTTTTGGCATGCTACTAGGCTAGTATGATTCATTAATTGGAATAAACAACTGACATTCTTGTCTTTCATTTAGATTCATGTTTATTTTAAGGAATGAAATGGTATTTACAAAATATATCATTATGATAAAAGTAGCATCCAGTACGGCTTCACTCCCTTCATTAAAGGAGGACATCCACACCACTAGTGTATAATATATTGGAATGGTTCAGACATGCACAGCATAATTCTTCAGGATGCCTGGACATCCAAGACACTACCTCATGAGCTTAGAAACCCTTGATGTAAATGGTAAATACCATTAAGCTCTATACGGTAAATAGTCGGCTCTTTCGCCCATTGTACAAAGATTTTGATGTCGTACATGAAGCATTGTTTTTGCCTACTGAGATGTGGTGCCTCTTCTCTCAGAGATGAATCTCTAAGTGAAGAGATTGCTTAATTCTTTTCTCGAGATGACAAGAAACAATCTCGAGTTTTCTACAAAAATCTCTGACAAGGATTTACAATTGAAATTAGCGTTCCTTGATATGTTTTCTCGCCAAAACACACTGAATATGTCATTAAAAGGCCAATTGAGTACGTTAATTGATATAGCTGATAAATATGTGGCATTTACCATGAGACTGAAATTGAGGGAATAAAGCGACAAGGCAGAAAAAATTCAAATGTTTGAAAATTTGTCAAACTTTCTTGAAGACGGAGAAGCTGATACCACTTTTCTCTGCGTAACGAATTTAGGTCTTACTTCCCGGATTTAAAAGAGAAAGATGCAAAATTTATGCAAAACCCATTCACTCTTGATATGCATTCACTCCCTGACAACCTGCAAGAGAAATCTGCAGATTTTGTGAACAACTCAACTGTGATGTAAATGATTTAGAAAACCGACTAGTTGAAGAGATACTTGTGCAACACTGGGAATCTTTATTGTGGAAACGTTTCGCCAGCCAGTTGCTTCGGTGGAAGAAGAGGAGATTGAGGTAATCAGTCCCTCAGCCTGTAGTCGATGTGTTCATTCCATTTACTCTAGGCTGAGGGACTGATTACTTCAGTTTCCTCCTCCTCTTCTCTGTATGGGACTGAAGACGCCAATGGCTGGCGAAACGTTTCCACCATAACGATTCCCAGTGTTACATGAGTGTCTCACTCTTCAGTTCAACTGCTCTTGACCATTAAGTATATTCTGCTCACAGAGTAACTATTCATGCCCTCTAGTTACCAATATAGCCATAACACTTTCAAGGTTTCTGTTTCATCGTTATCACCAGATTCATGCTAGACTCTGTAGCGGATGACCTCATAGTGGCTGTCATAAACAGCACCCAGAATTGTTGTCCTGGCTTTCAATAAGCAAGCACATCCTTCGCACTGCATTTCGCAAAGCTAAAACAAATGTAAATATTTCATATCCTGATAACCATTTGCAGATTATGCCTAAATTAGAATATTTTAAGTTTGCATGATTTCCTTCTTAATGTAAAGATATTAAAATTAATTTTGCAAGTGTTTTTATTTTCATATTGTTTATAGTTTCTCACAGTTACAATTTAATTATGAATAAAAAAGCTTTTGCTTCAGAAGTTTATCTTTCTCCTTTAGGACCTAGACTGTTGTACAGCGATGTCATATACTCGTAAAATTTAGGAATAAATTTTCTGGCTGTGTCTGTCTCCAGTTATTTGTCGAAAATTATTTTTCATAAGTGTACAAAGGGACATTCATCTGATTATTTAAAACGTCAAGGGAAGTTAGATGCGAATTGGATAAGAGTTTTTGCCTGCACATTCAACTGCGAGAAATAAATCCTCTCAGTAGTTATATACACTGTTGGGCCTTTAACCATTTTTTGAAAAAATGGTTGTTAGGATTTTTGTGAGGTTAGTATTTAAGTTAATGTGTTTACTGGGGCAACATGGCGATAAGTTAGTATAAAGCCTAGTAATATAAAGCAAGTCTATTTTAGACAACGTCAAAAAGATCATAAACTCGTAATATGTAATACATTCAACTGCCGTATAATTATACTTAGTGCAGAGAGACTAATAAGATGAAAGCTTAAATAATATATTCACGGAATTCTTGATGACTGGTCGTAAAAAACGAAAAGATACTGTAACTTTATATCCTAACTATAAACAAATAAATTAGAATTGCAAATTAATGGACAACAGAATTCCTAAATGTAAAGAAATTTTATGCGTTAGCATATAATTGAAGCTACAAGAGTAAGAAGAGACGATACATCGGCAGAATTAAACCTAGTATTTATCAGAACAGAAAAAAAATCGATGTGATCTCTCAAAGAGTGATCATGTTCTGTTGGAAATAACGTGTGCTGTTAAATATGACTCGGAAAAGGAATATATAAAAATCTAACTAGATCATGAAAAAAGAAAACATATACGTATTACAACAGTATTTTTGAGAAATTAAATAGCATATAATGCTACAAAAGACAGATAAATTCTTGTACAAAGAATTTTTTAACGTATGAAAAAAAAATAAGTTTATTCCAGAATGGAATATAAGTCAAAATATTAAAGAACGATTTAATGGAATATGCTGAAGAGCTATGAAAAAAATGTCTTGGAACCCATAAAGAAAACGAGCCAGTCAAGAAACTTACCCGAGGTTCAAACAGGCCAGAAATTATATAAATGTAAAATGAGAGCAAGAATGTCAGAAAGACTCAGGGGAAAGAAGCGAGATAGAACCAAATTTTCTATTAAATTAAAAAAAAAAAAAAAATGACAAAGAATGAAGGACTACTCCAGATATTTAAATGTAAAGAATTTGAATCCAAATAAATAGTTGAATGCAACGAAATGAAACAGTTAAAGAAGAAGTAAAAAAAACTACTTCTGGATACTGACAAGAAAAATGCCGAGGACAGCCGGACTCTCACCAGAAGTTTAAAAAAAATGTGCAGAAGAGTTATGCTGTCCACCTCAGAGTTCTTTTTTTAGATTTCACTCTAGGATTGTAAAATGGCAGGCAGATGAAAGATGGCAAAGACTGTTCCATAAACTGATAACGGAGATATGGAAGAGAAGTGTTGTAAAAAATGGAAAAAATTAGACACAGTGCGACACTTGGCAACACAGTGGCTTCATCAGTCTTATACAGAGAAGAATGGTGAAGATCAGAAGGAGTTTGAGGTAATCAGTCCCTCAACCTGGAGTCTATGTGATCAGTTTATAAAATCTTGATGGATGAAAATGAATAAATTTTTAAAAATCACAAACTTATTATCTAATAAAAAATTCGCTTTCGGAGCTGCATTTTCATGTTTATCAAATTAATTTAAGTTTTACTAGAGTCGAGAACGAATCAGCTGATTAGTTTTATCTAGGCTTTAAGAAAAGTTTTGGTATATAAATTAAAGTCAGTTTTCCCTAATCTGTAAACTACAAACTATATTAGGAAGAAAATGCAAAATATTACAGTGGCTAAGACAACTTAAGGAATAGAAAATTATATAGATATTTGAAAGTGATCTATATATTTTAGGTAAAATAAGCAATATAAACAAGATTAATTTATTAATGGAAAGGATGAATTGCGCAAATAAAGTGATAGATGAATGAGATAATTTAATGTAGATAAATGCCACACAAGTGAAATGGGAGAAATTATAAAAAAAAATGCTATTTACAACACATGTTATGCTAAATCTGAAATATGCAGCAGTCGTATGAACCCAACCATAAAAAGCATGTGGATAAGTTAGAAAAAAATCCAAAGAGCTACAAAATAGCTTTCATAGCTAAAGATGCACAGAAAAAAAATCCACGTAAGATTATAAAAGAACATGGAAGAATAAATTAGACTTTTTAGTACCTGAACCAGAGCTAACAAAAGACACTTAGAAAATGTACAAAGAAGTGAGGACTGAGGGATAAAATAAAATTGTCTTCTGGAGGACTCCTGTTATTTATATTTCTTGATATGAAGCCAAGAATTCTATTCGCTGTATTGCAAACACTTACGCACTGTTGTCTTGGCTTTAGATTACTGTTAATCAGAATTCCTAAATCTTTTTCACAATGGTTATTTTTCTTTTTAAAGGCTTAGAACTCTGCATTTGTCTATTTTAAACTGAATCTGCCACTTTTCCGACCACTGCATCAGTCTATTCAGATCTTCCTGTAGCGCTCTAGTGACCACGTCAGAATTAATCTGATGTCCTATTTTGGTGTGATCGGTAAACTTGCTTATGTCGCTATTGATGCCCTCATCTATGTTGTTTATGTATACTGTGAACAACAAAGGGCCCAACACTGACTCCTGTGGAAGACTGCTTTTGACACATCCCCACTCTGATTTCTCCCCATTTAAGCAAACACACTACGTATTTCCTATCTGTCAACCACTCCTTTATCCAGAAAAAAATTCTTCTACAATTCCATGTACTTGCCTCAACAATCTCCAATGTGGAACTATCAAAAGCCTTAATTACTATGATCTACTTCCTGAAATGCCTTAGTGAAAAAACGCTAGTAAATTTGTAAGGCAGGAAGCTCCTTTGTAAATCCGTGCTGAGATTCATTAATCAATATATGTCCTTCAAGGTGGCTTCGATAGCCTCGGCATTATTGATTCCATCAATTTTCCCCACAATACAGGTTAGGCTAATTGGTCTATAATTCAAAGCTAAGGACCTGTAGATAGTTATCACATTCGCCATTTTCCACTTATCGTGCACTATGCCAGTTTGTAGTGATATGTTGAAAACACTAGTCGATGGTTTACTAGGTTCCTCCTTACATTACTTTAATAACCCTTGAGAACAGTTCATAAGGGCCCGGGAATTTGTTTGGTTTCAATGTATTCGATGTCTGAGAACCATGTTACTATTGACATTGATCGTGCATGACTTATTTTCGTCCTGGCCTATATCATTTATTTCCGGAATTTCTTTAGTATCTTCCTGCTAAAAACTGACGGTAAGATGACCTGAACAGCTTTTAAGTGGGGCAGTTTTGTTCCTAATCTTACCCATATTTTCCTGAAAGAAACCTATTGGGTTAATCCTCGAATCCCTTGTGACTACCTTCGTTATCTCTTTTGGCTTTTCTTATTCCTATTTTTACTTCTCATTTTAATTTAATGTATTGATTTATTAAGTTTCCTCTTCCTTTTTGACCTATGAAATATTTTAATCAATTATTTATCAATTTAAGGTCATTTTTGTTTGATCTAATTTTTCTATTTGGAACATAAGTAGCCAGTGCAGCTTGAACTATGCTTAGAAAAATGTTATAATGCATCCATCACAGCTTACCTGACCAATCAGATCACAGTAGCTCCCTCCACCCAGGTAATTTCTGAGCCTGTGAAATCAGCCAAGCAAAAGTCAGGAAATTAACTTGGGTGTAGAAATTTGTGATCGCTTTTCCCAAGCTCATCATTAAACTCATGATTATTTGTTAGGGATTCCATGTTGGCAAGAATTAAATCAAGCAAGTTATTTCAAGTTTGTTCTGTCATAAACTGTTTAGAAAAAACAATCCTGGTTAGCTAGACTCGAGATTCTGTCAAACTGCTCCAATAATTTGTCTACAGTTAAAAAAAAAACACATTAACACAACATTTTCGTATCTAGATGACATGAATTTCATCTCAGAAATTTACTGCTTTCCGTACCAAGGCCTGGGGGCAAATAAATCACTCCCAAGATTATTTCTCACGTCTCTCGAGAAACTGTAGCCAAATGGATTCAGTGTGTCGCTTCCCCTTTCATATCTTGTCTATTGCAACAGTATAAATTGTACATCGCCACTCCTCCACCCTTCCTGTTGACCCCTATCGGTATGGAATAATTTATAGCCTCGAATGTAGTATTAAGGAAGTTTATTACTCAATGTCCTCTATCTCTGTTGGTTGACCAGTTCCATTGTATTCATTAGTAACTTTATAGATAAACACTGTCTTTTGAACATATCCTCGATGTATCCTGGTAATTTTTGCCTCTTTCATCCCTCGTGCTTTAACCTATTTGTTTTCCACACACACACACTCGTACTTCCATCTTCAATCAGTCCTAGATAACTCAGCAACGGCACACTCGATGGAGTTGGCTAACGCTACCACCCCTACCCGAGAGTTGTACCCCATCCCTTGCATACATATCATGTGTGCCATAGAAATTGTCCCACTTGTCAATGAATGAGATTGCAAGTTCTTTGTAGTGCTTGTCTAGCAAACAGTTTACACCAGATGCCCTAAATATCCATTCATTGCCACCCCACTCCTAGGCAAAATGCTATATGTGAACGGGATCCTCCCTTATACCTAATTAAATTTAGAAGTGTCCTGTACTTATCTACCAGCTCCTATCTCCTGTCCTTCTCAATATCGTTTCCACCAGCACTGAGGCAGATAATGGGCTTGTTTCCATTACCTGGCATGATATTAATGATATTCAACCTGATCAATATGTCACCAACACCAGCTCCTGGGAAACACACCCTCTGTCTCACCTTCCTTTCTCTGTTACAGAAAGTATGGTCAATATATTTTACCTGTGAGTCACTGACCACAAGGATATTCCTACCTTTATTAGCAGAGGAGTTAGTGGTACCTTTAACCTCTCCGACCACTGAAGTACATTCGTCCTGGAGAACAGAGAAGCGATTTTCTACCTTTAAATCTGCCCTTTTAACCTTCCTCACCTTGTTTCTTCCATTACTGGAAACTTCTACCCACTTGTAACAGCTGACAATTTGCTCCTCACTGCTGGTTACCTGTTACCTTCACTAACTCCAACCACCTCACATTCATTGCTATACTTAGCCAGGCAAATTTTCAGTTTCTTATTTTCCTCCTGGAGAAGTACAACCTCCTCCTTCAGCACCTTCAATTTAGACTAAGACATTACAGAAGCCAGCCAAGGTGATCTAGAACACCCCACACTAATCCTCCAAGAAAGACCAAACCAACAGGTGCTAGTAAACATCTGCCTAACAAAAAGTGATGTGATGAATTTACAAAGTGAGCCTGAAGGAACAAAAGCAATGGGATCAGATAATATATCTCCACGAGTGCTGAGAGAAGGAACTGTACCACTGTGTGACCCAATTGCAAAGGTATTCAACTAGTCTCTCCATTGAGGACAAGTGCCAAAAAAACTAGAATATGGCAAATGAAATCTTCATATATAAAAAAGGGGAAACAGACAAGAGGCACTAAACTAAAGATCGGTATCTGTAACATTTGGAGAGATTTCTTTTGGAAAATTAGCAAGGATTTAGGGAGGAAAAATGCTGGTTCCCTATGACAGAGTCACAGATATAAACGAAGACATGGCTGGGCAGATTTCACCTTCAACTGCAGGAAAGCATTGGAACACCAAACTGCATCAGAGATTACTCCAGAAATTAGAGGAACAGTCAAGATTAAAAGGTAAAGTGATCCAGTAGGTTACTGAGTACCTGAATGATAGAAGGCAGAGAATGAAAGCAAGGGATAAGATATCAAAATTGGAGAAGTAATGAGTGGGATTCGTCAGGCAGATAGTTGTGACATTTACGAAGCACTTTGACAGCATAGGTCAATCACCTCTCACAGACATAAAATTATAAACACAATAACAAAGAATAAAACAACAAAAATAAAAGTAACCAACAAATGAACAATATAAAAAAATACAATCGTACCAATTTAAAGTAGCAAACATAAGGGTTTCACATGGGACAATACCTGGACCACTTGTGTTCCTAATATATGTAAATGACCCACTAGAGGATTAATCCCTATGTCACAGTGGATTATTTAAAACGAATGAGAATAAGAAGAGAGAATAGTGATATACTCCAGGGAGACCTTAACATTAGGAATGTGGTCAAACAAATAGCTTCTTGAGTTCAGTCCGAACAAATGCAAGGTCATGCAAATTAGAGAGGGTGAGGAAAGACCGGACACAAAGCACAACATAGGCAGCAAGAAGCTGCAAATATAAGAGAGTGAAGAGGAACAAACATATCGCCAAAAACACTTTAAACATATAGAATCAGCGACTTTAATAAAATATCGTTTAGAACCATATACACAATACCAGGCATAGAGTAATTACACGATTCAAAGTCAATTACAATTTCAATTACTCTTCCAGATTTTCAATTACTTGATCATAAAAAATAAATTACAGATACAGTTAGTTGATATTTTGTATTAAATTTTCTACAATTTCTTCATATATTACTAGTATTGAAATCATTGTTAAATGTTCGAAATTTTAAGCAAATATTTTACTCTTTATCTTGTATTTAAAAGTAAGTACTTGAATAATCCATAAGAATAACATTAGTTGAATTTTCAATCAAGACAAACAGATGGAGAACATGCGTATAATATTTGTTACATTAAATTAGTTATCTGAACTAACAGTTTACTTTGTAAATGTAAAATTGGTGAAAAATATAATTTTAAAACATATAAAGGAAATGTTAATATTTACACTACCCTCTTTTACCTTTTACTATCCTCTTTTGCCATTTGCTCTCAGGAAACTGGATAAAATATTACAAAACAATAACTTGAGAGCCGACTAAATTAGAAAACTCTCCAATAGGATATCACTGTTACCAAAGTTAAGAAATATAACAAGAAATAGTTTCTCTTCATTCATTTTATAAATCGCTCAAAGACGTAGAGTCAGAAATGCTCATGAACTCCATGAACGCTTATCCACTTGAGAATACATAACTATGGCTTTCTCTTTTTCAAAAATAAACTTTGCCTATAACGTTTCACACCACTTTCAAAATGCTACTCATTAAAATCATAAAAGAATATAAAACTTTTGACACAAAACAAAACAATTTAGGTGTCCCGTATCTCGATCGCTAGCGCACTCAGCTCACATACTGAGGTCCAGAGTTCAAATCTCCTCCGGTGCGGCTGGAAAACATTAGGGACGTGTTTCCATAAGACATCTGCTGTCCATGTTCACCCATCAGTGTAAAATGGGTACCTGGGTGTTAGTCGACTGGTGTGCGTTGCATCCTATGACAAAACTGACCTAATTTGCCCGAAATGCTCAGCATAACAAGCGGCTTCCTATATAGTAGTATGTCATTGATGTCAGCTAGGCCTGTATACCATGTACATGTATGTACTTGTAGTAAATAAAGATATTATATATTATTATTATTATTATTATTATTATTATTATTATTATTATTATAACTTGCGCTTTTTCACGAAACAGTACGTCCATTAGTCAACAAGACTGGACTGAAACAGGATTAGCCCAGTCATACACAGCCCACGCAAACCTGCATGTCGGCAGTACAAGTACTGAACGTGACACAGACAACGAGAATCACATCAGAATGTACGGTTACGTACTATTTGACATGTACTTACTTACATTTTGTCATTAACCCAGAACAGTGCCCAAGCTTAATGATGTAATTTACAATTACAACTACAATTTTTTTATATAATCTTAAAGCTCAACTACATTTACAATTGCTAAAAAAATAATTAACAACATTAAACTTCAATTGCAATTACTCACACCTCACAAACACACACGATATAGGTCAGACCAATCATAGTGTCTGCAGCCATACAAGTATACACAGAAAATGGAAAAGATTTGCAACCAGGCTAGTACCATAAATGAACCTGACTACCTTAGAGAAGAGAAGGACAGGGGGTGGACATGATTACTACATAAAAAACCTTATGAGGAATTGAAAGGACTAATATATCTACCAGCTGTAGGATATTCAAAGGGACAAAAGTTTCTGCATCCTCTGTACATTGACTCATATTAGTCCTTTAAGATTTCGCTCTTTTCTTTCCTTCGACATTTGTTCTTCATTCCCAGCTTTAAACGTATGATAGAGCCCACGAGACTAAAGGACACTATGTTTGTACAATCATTTGAAAAAAAAAAATTAGGAGCAATTTATCTACCCCGTAAACACAAACGCACGCACGCACACACGTGAACACACATGCTTGCACCCACGAACGTACGTACACACACATGCTTGCACCCACGAACGTACGTACACTTGCTTTGATATATCTTGCCTGATCAACCAGGCAGTTGCTGCTGGTGGCCCGCTGACCCACATATCCATCACAGCCTGGTTGATCTGGCACCTGGTGAATATACTTGTCTAGTTTCCTCTTGAAGACTTCTGCACTTGTCCCAGCAGTGCTTCTGATATATTCTAGTAAGATGCTAAATAATCGGATATTGATAATATTACACACAGCATTGTAGAAAATGTGTGTATAAAAAGCGCTCCATTAATAATGTCAGTGACGGGATATGTTCTGAAAACAGAAGTGTATTAGTCCTGAAGAGTAGCCAGGACAAGACAGGGTGTGTGTGTGTGGGGGGGGGGTCAGTACTGGAAGCAAGACGTCATGGTTTGGTGTTTGTGTGAGTAGGGGGAGGGAGTATTTTGGGAAAGTTTATGCCATAGGTTGTATAATAATTTTGTATGTACTCTCTTGATTTGACCTGTAAGGCTCTAGTGTGCAGGGGCCTGTGTATTGGAGAGTACAGATAATGTTTTGCCTGCAGGCTAAGAGGCCGGCAGAAGATGGGGGGGGTGATGGAACCCCATGTTTTTGTGTGTGTTTAAATAAATAGTACCACTGTACTAGTGGGTTTATGTAATATGTAGAGGGTAGGTTGAATATGTAGGTTTACTATTAATATAGTTATATTTTTGTATATGTTAGTTTCTGTGCCCTTTCTTTATTTAATATAAATATTGATCATTTACTTAATGCTTTTTGTGAAGAAAGAACCTTGGCTCTAGGTTGGTGTAATGTCCCCCTAGACACGCTCTTACCCCATAGGCGCCAGCATTTATTTTTACATAACATAATAACAGTACAATAAAATATTGATACAATGTTTCTTTATTGAGCCCACAGTGCCCCTGCTTTTCAATGGGTTTATTTTGCACTTCCTCCTATTTCTCTTACTCTAGTAACTTATGGCAATGAGAAGATTTGGGACAAAGCTCTCACATGCTTTTCAAATATATATTACCAAGTTCACTCCCTCCTCTGCTCCAGTATGTACATATTTAGGACTTCAAGGCGTTCCCAGCAATTTAAATGATTTTTTGCTTTATGTGGGCTGTAAACTATCTCTGTATCTGTTCGGCTCTGATATTTCTCCTGCCCTGAACGGGGCCGTCAACACTGAGCAATATTCCAAATGAGAGAGCACAAGCTCTCACGATTGGCCCTATTTTCCTTGTTTTGAGAGCTCTCATTATCCACCCTGTCATCCTCCTGGCTGTCGTGATTTGAGTCCTATTGTTCATTGAAATTAAGGTCAGCTGACATAATTATTCACAGGTCTTTCACGTGTTCCTTTCGTTCTATTTGACGATCATCTTATGTTTTCTATACAGTGTTCCCAGTTATGCCAATGACCCTCATTTTGTGTGCAAACACACCATGATAGCTTTCCTCAAACACCTTTGCAAAATTAGTGTATCATATCTGGGCTTTAGTTTTCTTCCAGTGCCTTCGTAATTCTGTCAGTGGTTTAGCAGATTGTGCTGACCCTTGAAATTTGTAATTTGACATCTCACTCTTTGGCATACAGAGGAGCCAAGACTCGACCCCTGTAACCACATATAGATGAGTACACACACCCTCCCTACCCCCTCAATAAGAGAATCAATTAACTTTCCTCCTTTCCCCACGCTAGCCTTGTCTGACCATGGGCTGACTAATATGGCGCTAAGTGTTCAATAGCCAGCCTCACCACAGTACTGGCGCCTCCGCCGCCGCCGGCTTACCACTTCGATTACTGCTGTCCTTGCTGCTACTGCCGCCACTGGCTTCACCGCCAGTGACTCACTGCCGCCGCGTCTGTCGCCGTCACAACGACCAACTGCTGCAACTGCCACCATCACAACCACCACCGTCATCACCAGTACTTCATCAATAGTACCATCATCAATAGTACCATCATCAATAGTACCATCATCAATAGTACCATCATCAATAGTACCATCATCAATAGTACCATCATCAATAGTACCATCATCAATAGTACATCATCATGTACCATCATCAATGTACCATCATCAATGCCATCTCATTATCATCAATAGTACCATCATCAATAGTACCATCACAACCATCACTGCCTCTTTCACTACAGCCACAACCATCACTGCCTCTTTCACTACAGCCACAACCATCACTGCCTCTTTCACTACAGCCACAACCATCACTGCCTCTTTCACTCAGTAAACCATCTGCCTCTTTCATAGCCACAACCATCACTGCTCTTTCACTCGACACAACCATCACTGCCTCTCATACAGCCACAACATCACTGCCTCTTTCACTACAGCCACAACCATCACTGCCTCTTCACTACAGCAAACCACTTGCCTCTTTCCTGACAGCACAACCATAACTCTTTCACTACAGCCACAACCATCAGCTCTTTCACTACAGCCACAACCACTCTCTTTCACTAGCCACACCATCACGCCTCTTCTACAGCCACAACCATCACTGCCTCTTTCACTACAGCCACAACCATCACTGCCGTCATAACTAAAACCACCAGCGCCACTACAACCACCACTACCACCCATACGATGTGTTGTGAAGGGTGGTGGTTTTCAGTCTAGTACCTAGGACCTGGAAATAAATGGTATAAATACAACAATGGAAAAATAAACACATAAGCAGTAGACGTCTTGAGATAAAGACTGGTGGCGAAACGTTGTCAATAAAGGATCACATTATACTGCTTATGTGTTTATTTTTCTACCTAGGACCTACTCTAACCTCACTTATTAATTACTTGTACCTCAGGTGAGTTAACGGGTTATGTGGGGTTACACTCAGTCGCTAATGTGCCTTGGCTACATACAAAGTCATTAATTTACTATTTAATAATGCAGTCAAAATTAAAAAAATAATGGAATATATTCCACTATTTATTTACTGTAGAGAATTTTAAATCCATTTATACTTTACCAGTCTTTGCATACAGTCTTCTATTGCTATTATAAATTCGACAATTGTTATATGCTATCTAGATATATATGGGAATATTCCTGAGTAGTGATCTAGTCAACCTGTGAGAACATTTCTAAATATTAACTGTGAAGCATGTCGAGTGGGAACCTGACGTGCAGTAGTGTCAGGGAAAAAACTAACTTTACTGGAATCATCGGTACTGGACTGTCCAATATAATGAACTTCTCCCCACCTGGAAAGTCCCATATGTCCACTCGAGCTCTTTCCCAGCATCAAGGCACACACTCATGAAGGGTTCTTGAAGCAAGAGACCTTCCACAATATCAAAATCATCATCCCCCAACTGAAGAGCAAATGAGCAGCAGCAAGATACTCTCTGCCAGCTCCTCTTTCCAGAAGTCTTTCCATTTGGCTCGCGACACAAATTTATTGACATTCAGGTGCTCTTCCCAACCTTTCTGATCGTTCAACTTGCATTTTCTCTCGAATTTTTGCGAGAACCTCGTGAGGTAGGTGGTGATGAGAGGAGAAAAAGGATCGACCCCTCACTTCCTCTTCACTGCCCTCCCATCACATACCCTTTTTTGCACTCCCAGTAATTCCTGTTCCTGGCCCATCCCAACAAGTCCTCTTTGCTACCCTCCCATCATTCGTGTTCCTTGCCGTCCTGCCACATACTGTTCCAAGATCTTCCATCATTTAATATTCCATGCTCTCCCGTCACTTTCTTTTCCATAACCTTCCATCACTTTTTTGCTCCTCTCCCATCACATCTCTGCCGTCCTGGTCAACCACAACCACTGGTCGCTCAGAACTACAGATACCATTACATCCCTACCCTCCCATCGCTTTCCTACCCTCCCATCGCTTTCCTACTCTCGCTTTCTTCCCTTCCCCTCACTTTCCAACCCTCTCATCACTTCCCTACACTCCCATCTTTCATATTTTCCAATAATTTCCCTGCCCTTCCATCATGTTCCTACCCTCCCATCATCATATGAGGCAAGGCTGCATGTCGGTTAGAAGCTGAATCTCCATCAACCTCTATTCTCAATCTAATTTACGCCTCCATTTCCATAATAAATGGGATATGATCCAGGCGTCCACGGACACACACACACACACGCACGCACATTCATTCATTCATTCATTTTATCACTGGCAATACTTTCCCTGCCTACCTTTTTCCACTTCCCTCCCTCCCTTCCTCTATTCTCTCTCCTAACCTAAGTTTCGATGCAGAGACTCACAATCGTCATTAAAGCGACTATCTACCTACCTGGAGGGTGTTCCGAGGGTCAACGTCCCAGCGGCTCGGCCCATGACCTGACCTCGCGGCGAATCAGAACACGATTAGCAAGCCTGTTAATACTGGCTATACGCAATCCAACGTACGAAACCACAGCCCGGTTGGTCAGGTACTGACCAGGTATCTGTCCGGTTCCCTCTTGAAAACAGATAGGGGTCTATTGGTAATCCCCCATATGTATGATGGGAGGCTGTTGAACAACGCTGGGCCCTTTACACTTTCATAGGGAGTAATTTGTGTGTATAGAGTTGGGACTAGTCCCTCTACGTTTTTAAGTAAATTATGATACCTTTCTTCCTGCGCTCTGAGGAGAACAGGTCAAGGGATTTCAAACGTTCCCAGTAACTGAGGTGTTTTACTGAACTTATTCGTGTAGTGAAAGTCCTCTGTACATTCTCCAGATCTGCAGTTTCGCCTGCCTTGAACTGGGTTGTTAGTGGACAGCAGTATTCCAGCCTAGATAGATCAAATGACTAAAATAGGATCACTGGTTTGGCATCCCATGTTTCGAAGGTTTTCTTTATCCATCCTAATATTTTCCTCGCAGATGTTAAAATTACACTGTTATGGTTCTTGAAGGTGAGATCCTCTAACATTATCACTCTTAAGTCCTGCACACTGGTTTCTCGCTTTGTGTGGTTAGAATTTGTTTTATATTCCGTTCTGGCTTTTAATTCCTGAAGTTTTCCATAACGGAGTTGCTGGAATTTGTCCTCATTAAACATCTTGTTTTCTGCGGTCTATTGGAAGATTTGGTTCACATCCTCTTGAAGATTAACTGTGTCCTTAGTGGATGACACTTAAGCCAATTCTAGTATCCTCTGCCAAGGAAGACACGGTGCTATGGCTTACGTCTTCGTCTACATGAGGATAAGGAAATGGATGGGGTGAGTGCTGTTCTTTATGAAACAGCTTTTCACTGTGGCCGCCTCTAACTTAACTATGTTTAATATTATTCTGTGTGTTCTCTATGATAGAAAGTTAAAGATCCATCCGCCAACTTTTCCAGTTATTCCCTAAGTATGCATTTAGTGCGCTATTACGCCATAATCACACTTGTTAAAAGTTTTTGCAAAGTTTGTGTATACTACATCTACATTCTGATTGTTCTCCAGTCGATCCAGTAGTTGTGAGAGACAGGAGGGACTTTCTCTGAACCCATGTTGCTCTGGATTGTAGAATTGTTGGGACTCAAGTGGCTGGCGATATTGTTTCTTAGAATCATTTTAAAGATATTTTAAAAAATGCTGAGAAAGTTATATCAAGCAAGACTATGGTCGACAGGAATATAATAGAATCATGTTTCATAAAAAGTAGTTTTGAAAATATGAATATTTATTTTGGTTTATATAAATTGGATTCATTTATAATAAAATTTGGAAAAAATTTAAGGTATATCAGACAAATTTTTGGGTAGAATATAAGCTGTGTTTCACGGATCACTGACTACCTACCTACATCATAATAAAAAGTCAGGTGTTGTTGTGGGGTGTGGCAGCGAGGTGTAGTGTCGTCCTTATATGCCTTCTGTTAACCTTTTATTTTTATAGTTACTTGATAATGTGAGAAGTCGCGAAAGCGCTTGGAATTTCACTATTTTTTTACAGTTGTTGTTCTGTATATATATATATATATATGCATGCGCGTGTGCGTGTGTGTGTGTGTGTGTGTGTGTGTGCGCGCGCGCGCCCGTGAGCAAGCGATAATTGTTGGGGGAGGGGGAATCGCTAAAAGCGTAAGGGTTATATCGCCTAAAGCACAGCACGTGTCCTGCATCACCAGAATATGCGAGGCTACTTCTCATAATAACTGCCTAAAGCAACCTGACCAAAGAAGTGTTTACAGTAACTAACAACACCTGTCGGACCAATCTTAGATGATGCAGGTGCACCAACTAGGAACCCAAACCTATCCAAAAAAAAATTCGGAAGCTTGAGAAATTCTAGGCTCAGATTGATTAGTCTCCAAGGTGAAGAAACTGAATTGCGAAGAAAGATTAGGGGAACTGAACCTAATTTTCTCCAAAGATAGTAGGACCAGGGAAGAAATTATTACTACGTGAGAGATACTAAGATAATTTGACAAGACAAATCAAGCTAGATTATTAAACATGAGCGTATCAAGGACAGCATGCCAATCATTATTACGTTACTAGGGAAGTGTTAGGCTCGTAGGGATCCTTCATCGCCTGGAGAATGGGAGTCAATTAGGTGCCATCCAAAGGAGACGAGTCTCCAATTTACTGGACCAAGGTACTTTCACCAACATCAGGGGATCCAAGACCGGCATCAGGGGGTCCCCGACAGGCATCAGGGGATCCCCGACCGGCATCAGAGGATCCCCGACCGGCATCAGGGGGTCCCCGACCGGCATCAGGGGGTCCCCGACCGGCATCAGGGGGTCCCCGACCGGCATCAGGGGGACCCCGACCGGCATCAGGGGGACCCCGACCGGCATCAGGTGGTCCCCGACCGGCATCAGGGGGTCCCCGACCGGCATCAGGGGGTTCCCGACCGGCATATGGGGATCCCCGACCGGCATCAGGGGGACCCCGACCGGCATCAGGTGGTCCCCGACCGGCATCAGGTGGTCCCCGACCAGCATCAGGGGGTCCCCGACCGGCATCAGGGGGTCCCCAACCAGAAACGGGATCCCCGATTAGCATCAGGGGGATCACTTTCTACATCAGGGCCGTCCCTGCTGCCCCCTTTAAGGGACAACGATATACAGTCTCAAAGTAATGTGAAAGTTTAACGAGTTGCACGAAGCAGTGGTGCTGGTGTCATACACAGCATCAAGGGGGGTACGATACATTAGTAGTGCTGTACCGCAAGACATACAAAGCTTCAAGAACAGGTATGATACAGTAACGGTACTAGTACCACACAATATACACTGCTTCAGGAACAGGCATGGCAGAGGTCGAGAAGTTCACTCCATGTACGTTAAGAGGCTGACTAGCACCTATAACTCACAGCATGAAAAACACCTGGTTATATGCAAATGAGCACAGTCATTGACTTGCACTCACACACTCATTGACTTGCACTCACACACTCATTGACTTGCACTCACACTCTCATTGACTTGCACTCACACACTCATTGACTTGCACTCACGCACTCATTGACTTGCACTCACGCACTCATTGACTTGCACTCACGCACTCATTGATGTGTATCACTTATACAGGGTGACCCATAAGTTTGTTCATATGTTTAAAATTCAATAATTTTTTTTATATTTATTTATTTTTTTAGCTTGAACTAGAGAGGGTCCGGCAACAGCAAAGAATGTTACACACTTCAACGCATTATTTTTTTTTTTTATCTCGAAAGCCAACGAAGTGTTTCTGAAACACAAAGAAAATATCGTTCATTTTTTAATGTCAGACATTCTCCCTCGTTGGTCACCATAAAGTGGCTAGTAGCCAAATTTGAAGTTCGGGACAAAGATTCCAGAAGAACCGCTAGACCAAGAATTTCGGCTCAAAAAATTATTGGACTTTGTTTTTGTTTTTTTGTTTTTTGAGGAGGAAGGCCAGCAGGTTACGGTGAATTTTGCACGATATATGGAAATGATCTAAAAAAAAATTCTTGCCAGAATTAGGGAAACAAGTTGAGCGGTCCTGGTTTCAACAGGATGGTGCCACTTGCCATACAGGTAGATGGTGCCACTTGCCATACAGCTAGATGGTGCCACTTGCCATACAGCTAGATGGTGCCACATGCCATACAGCTAGTTGGTGCCACTTGCCATACAGATAGATGGTGCCACATGCCATACAGCTAGATGGTGCCACTTGCCATACAGATAGATGGTGCCACTTGCCATACAGATAGATAGTGCCACTTGCCATACAGATAGATGGTGCCACTTGCCATACAGATAGATGGTACCACTTGCCATACAGATAGATGGTGCCACTTGCCATACAGATAGATGGTGCTATGGGAAGACCTGGGAGAGGGATAGAGGACGGGTACTGGGGGATGTGGGAGAGAGAGGGGGGTATGGGAGAGTCCTTGATTTAAAAAAAATAGTGACATAACATCAAAAAAAGAACGGTTGGGTTTAGTCCTGACTCTTTTTCTTCGACTGCAGTTCTTCCTCTCACCGGCTATTCTTCGTCTGTCCCCACTTCCCCCTCGCCCCTAGTGGGTCCTTACCTGAGAGTCCTTGAACTGAACAGTGACATAACATGGTCCTCAAGATCAACAGATCGTTAAACCACAGACGTTACAACACCTCAATGAAAATATTCGAGTGGAAATTTCTAAGATAAGCAATGATACTCTACGTCAAGTGATGCAGAATGCCCTCAAAACAGTTGAATATTGTGGGCGGGCTCGAGGCCGCCATTAAAGAAACATTATTTTTAATGTGTGTAAATCTTGTAAGTCTTAAAATTTAATTGTAGTAATCAATTTATATATATATATATATATATATATATATATATATATATATGCAAGAAAACCACTATGAAAAAATAGAAGAATTCCAAGCGCTTTCGTGACTACTCACATTATCAAGGAACTATAACAGGAAACATGACAAGAAAGGGCTTAAATAAGGGGCGAGACTACACCTCACAGTCACATCACACTAACAAAAACTACACCTCACAGTAGCGTAACATCGCACGACTCTGTGAAGAGGAAAATAAGAAAGGACCTGAAACTCTTCCCAAGAATTAAGATTAGTCCAATTTATCATTAAATTCTTCCCAAATTTTATTAATTATAAATGAATCCAATTTATATAAACCAAAAGAAATATTCATATTATTTTCAAAACTGCTTTTAATGAAACATGATTCTATTATATTTCTCTCAACCATGGACTTGCTTGATACAACCTTCTCAGCATTTTGAAAATCAATTGGATGGTTAAAATCTCTCACATGAATAAAGAGAGCATTAGAATCTTGTCCAGTTCTAATGCTATATTTATGTTGTTTTAATCTTAGTTCAAGACTTTTACCAGTTTGACCATAATAAACTTTATCGCATATTTTACAGGGAATCTTATAGACACATCCGTCAGCTTTTTGGGGGGAATTTTTTATCAAAAGTCTTTTTACTGTATCAAGATTTTTAAATACAACTTTGATATCAAAATTCTTAAGAAAGGAAGGTATATCAACCAAGTTTTCATGGTAAGGGAGAACCAACATATTTTTGGTTGAATAAGATTGGTTGTCCCTTTTGGATTGTAAAAAGTATTCCTAGCTATTTTAAAAGATTTATCAATTATATTTCTTGGGTATTTTAAATCATTAGATATTTCATAAATTTTAGAGATTTCTTCATCTATGAACTCTGGACTACAAATACGTAAAGCTCTCAAAAACATTGAAGAAAACCGACACTTTAACTCTATCTTGATGTGAAGAGTAATAGTGTACATAGGAACAATTATTTGTAGGTTTTCTGTAAATTTTAAATTTAAAATCAATATTACCCTTAATAATAAAAACATCTAGGAAGGGCAATGAGTTATTTACTTCGAATTCAACAGTAAAATTTATAGAATGAGCTAAGCTATTTAATTTAACAAGGAAATGGTTTATATCTACTTCCTTAGGCATAAGGCACAAAATATCATCAACATATCTATACCACTTAGCTCTATTGGGAAGGATAGTGTTAAGCAATCTTGTTTCGAAAAATTCCATATATAAGTTACTAAGAACAGGTGAAAGAGGATTTCCCATTGCCATACCAAACTTCTGAGTGTAAAACTCATCATTAAATACAAATTTTGCATCAACAATACAAAGTTTAATAAGTTTAATGATAGTAGGAACTGGCAATGGTAAATCATAATTAACCAGTTCTTCAGATAAGAACCTTAGTAAATCATCAACTGGAACTTTTGTAAACAAGGAGGTAACATCAAAACTAACCATATTGAAATCATTTAAATCAGTCAAGGTGCTTAATTTATCAACTAAATCTAAGTTGTTTTTAACATTAAAATTAGAAATTTTTCCAACAATTGGGCTCAAAATATCAACAAGCCATTTAGAAAGTTTATAAGAAACTGAACCATTAGAGCTAATAATTGGTCTAACAGGATTACCAGGTTTGTGTGTTTTTATTAATCCAAAGATGGATTAGTGGAAGTAAATTTTTTAATTAATTCATCTTTGCCCTTCAATAGATGTTTTATTGTTTTATTGAAATTGCTGTTGACAGTTTCTAAGGGATTCTTTTTAAGTTTAGAATAGGTCTCAAAATCATCTAGGAGGTTATTCATTTTATCTTGGTAATCGGTTTCTTTCATAATTACAATTGCATTAATTTTATCTGCTTTAGTAAGACGCAAATTTTTATTATTCAAAAGTGAATCATAAGACTTAAAAAATCTTTGAGGGCAATTGGGAATATTTTGTTTTAACATTGAGCTATATACCATCCCCTTACTAATATTAATTTCATCAGTGGATAAATCAGAGGATTTTTCTAAATTACAAAAGGCTTTTGCAATTTCAACATTATTAAGTTTTTTTGAAGTTGCAAAACTTAAACCGAAACCAAGAGCAGCAGTTGTATTTTTATCTTATATTTCATCTGATAAGTTAATTACAAAATTGTTATTAGCGTGCTTTGTCCAATCACTATTTTCAATTAAATTATCTAATTTTCTTTGTAGTTTGTTTTTGAGATTATTACAAATTCTTCTGAGTTTATTATAGCAATGATCCAACATACTATGTTGCCATTCTGATGGAATAGCTTGATAAAAGGAGTATTTTTTGTTTCTCAATATTTTGAATGCTTCTTTCTCCTGTATTTTAGTAATTTCAATATGTTTCTGAAGAATAATTCTCATAAAATCATCAAAAGGACGATCTCTCATGTCAAGGAGTCTATTTGGTAAAAGAGATTTAGGCAAAACTTGTTCATTCAAACAGTCTTTTAAAAAATTAAGTCGAATTTTAAGCTTAATGTTAAAACAAAATATTCCCAATTGCCCTCAAAGATTTTTTAAGTCTTATGATTCACTTTTGAATAATAAAAATTTGCGTCTTACTAAAGCAGATAAAATTAATGCAATTGTAATTATGAAAGAAACCGATTACCAAGATAAAATGAATAACCTCCTAGATGATTTTGAGACCTATTCTAAACTTAGAAAGAATCCCTTAGAAACTGTCAACAGCAATTTCAATAAAACAATAAAACATCTATTGAAGGGCAAAGATGAATTAATTAAAAAATTTACTTCCACTAATCCATCTTTACCTTATATGTATGGATTAATAAAAACACACAAACCTGG
The DNA here is from genome assembly GCA_009830355.1 of Cherax destructor. Taxonomy (NCBI): domain Eukaryota; kingdom Metazoa; phylum Arthropoda; class Malacostraca; order Decapoda; family Parastacidae; genus Cherax; species Cherax destructor. Next base: position 31,067 of record WNWK01018427.1, read on the forward strand.
TAATCCTGTTAGACCAATTATTAGCTCTATAGGTTCAGTTTCTTATAAACTTTCTAAATGGCTTGTTGATATTTTGAGCCCAATTGTTGGAAAAATTTCTAATTTTAATGTTAAAACAACTTAGATTTAGTTGATAAATTAAGCACCTTGACTGATTTAAATGATTTCAATATGGTTAGTTTTGATGTTACCTCCTTGTTTACAAAAGTTCCAGTTGATGATTTACTAAGGTTCTTATCTGAAGAACTGGTTAATTATGATTTACCATTGCAGTTCCTACTATCATTAAACTTATTAAACTTTGTATTGTTGATGCAAAATTTGTATTTAATGATGAGTTTTACACTCAGAAGTTTGGTATGGCAATGGGAAATCCTCTTTCACCTGTTCTGTCCAGGGCAATTGGTGTCAATTGCTGGCTGGACAAATACTGTAAGGAAAATTCAGTAACATTCATTGACAACTGGGACCTCTTCTATGGCAGAAATGACATGTATGCCAGGGATGGGGTTCACTTATCCAGGTCTGGGGTGGGGCACTGGCAACTGCAGTGGAGGGAGCTGTTAGGTTTAAACTAGAAATAGTTAGTGGTATGGGTTTTGGGGGAAAACAGAGAAGTCCCAGTGTAGTAATATTATAAGTTGTAGGAGAACTAGTAATAGGCAGAATAAGGTGGATAGTGGAAAGCTAGTGACACTAGATGACAAGGACAGTAATAGGTATAGTGGAAAACAGAGATGAGCAGGAAGGGTAAAGAGAAAGGAGGGTCTCTAAATATATATTACACCAATAGTCGTAGTGCTAGGAATAAGATGGACGAGTTGAGATTAGTTGCAAGTACAGGTAATATTGATGTTTTTGCAATAACTGAGACATGGTTTAATATGAAAAATCGGGACTTGCCTGCCGAATGTCACATTCAGGGTTTTAAATTGTTCCAAGTAGACAGAAGTATCGGGAAAGGGGGTGGGTGGCACTCTATGTCCGTGATCATTTAAATTGTTGCATAAAAACGGGTATAAAGTCTGAATTAACACATACAGAGTCTGTCTGGATAGAATTTTCAGAGGGGTGTGAAAATTGATTTTAGGCGTGATTTACCGTCCTCCAAACTTAGATAGGGAACAAGGGAGACTACTTTGGGAGGAAATTGTTAAGGCCACAAGACACGATAACGTAGTAATTTAGGGACTTTAACTTTAGTCAGATTGATTGGAATTTCATGACAGGGAATTTAGAATCTAACGACTTTTAGAAGTAGTTCAGGATTGCTTTTTGAAGCAGTTTGTAACAGAACCTACAAGGGGAAATAACCTACTTGACTTGGTTCTGGCAAGCAAGGAAACCCTTGTTAATAATTTAGAAATTACAGAGGAACTCGGCTCAAGCGACCACAAGTCAATTACCTTTAGCATTGAATGGATGTATGATAGTAGGGATAATTCAGTAATGGTCCCAGATTTTCGCTTAGCAGATTATAATGGACTTAGAGAACACTTATCAACTGTGGACTGGGGTGAAGAAGAGAGGTATCAATATGACAGTTTTCTTAACACTATACAGGCTGCCCAAAGATCATTTATCCCGTATAAAGAAATTAGATCAAGTAGAAATGACCCAAAATGGATGAATAATAGGCTCAAATATCTTTTAGGGCAGAAGAAAGGAATTTATAGGCGCATAAAAGAGGTGAGGGTCATCTTATAAATCAGTATACTGACATTAAGAGGGACGTTAAAAAGGGAATAAGAAAAGCTAAACGGGACTATGAAATTAAAGTTGCTAGGGATTCAAAACTAACCCAAAAGTTTTTTCCAGGTTTATAGAACAAAAGTTAGGATAAGATAGGTCCCCTTAAAAATAACTTTGGGCATCTTACTGACAAGGAGAATGATATGTGCTCTATTTTTAATAATTATTTTCCTCGGTTTTCACACAGGAAGACATTAATAATATCCCAGTAATTAATTTTTACAGAGGCCCAGAAGAAGATAAATTATGTAATATCACAGTCACTAGCGAAATGATTATGAAACAGCTGGACCGACTGAAACAAAATAAATCGCCGGGTCCTGATGAGCTTTTTGCAAGGGTTCTTAAGGAATGCAAATGGAACTCTGTGAACCAATATCTAACATTTTTAATTTATCTCTTCAAACAGGTGTAGTGTCTGATATGTGGAAGATGGCTAATGTAATTCCTATTTTTAAAGCAGGGGACAAGTCGCTACCGTCAAACTACCGCCCAATAAGCCTGACCTCAATTGTAGGCAAATTACTAGAGTCAATTATAGCTGATATTATTAGAAGCCATCTAGATAACCATAATTTGATTAATGATACCCAGCATGGATTCACGAGGGGCCGTTCCTGCCTATCTAATTTATTAACCTTCTTCAGTAAAGCTTTTGAGGCTGTTGATCACGATAAAGAATTCGATATTGTTTATTTAGACTTTAGTAAGGCTTTTGATAGAGTACCGCACCAGAGACTGTTAAAGAAAGTGGCAGCTCATGGCATTGGGGGAAAAGTGCTGTCATGGATCGAGTCATGGCTCACCAATAGGAAGCAGAGAGTGTGCATAAATGGGGTTAAATCCGAATGGGGACTTGTAACAAGTGGTGTTCCACAGGATCAGTCTTAGGCCCATTGTTATTTATAATATATATCAATGACCTTGATGAGGGAATTACTAGTGATATGAGCAAATTCGCCGACGACACGAAGATAGGTAGGATAATTGATTCAAACATAGATGTCATAGAACTTCAGGAAGATTTAGACAAACTTAACTCGTGGTCAGAAAAGTGGCAGATGCAGTTCAATGTAGATAAATGCAAGGTACTGAAGCTCGGGAGTATCCATAACCCAAGCACTTATAAGTTAAATAACGTAGAACTTAGCCATACAGATTGCGAGAAGGACTTGGGGGTGATGGTAAGCAGCAACCTTAAACCAAGACAGCAATGCCTAAGCGTACGTAATAAGGCAAATAGATTACTGGGATTTATATCAAGAAGTGTTAGCAACAGAAGTCCAGAGGTTATATTACAGCTTTATACATCATTAGTAAGGCCTCACCTAGATTACGCAGCTCAGTTTTGGTCTCCATATTACAGAATGGACATAAATTCGTTAGAAAACATTCAGCGTAGAATGACTAAATTAATACATAGCATTAGAAATCTTCCTTACGAAGAAAGATTGAAGACCCTTAAATTACATTCACTTGTAAGACGTAGAATGAGGGAGACATGATCGAGGTATACAAGTGGAAAATGGGTATTAACAAAGGGGATATAAATAAGGTCTTGAGGATATCTCTCCAAGAGAGAACCCGCAATAATGGATTCAAGTTAGATAAGTTTAGATTTAGAAAGGATATAGGAAAGTATTGGTTTGGAAATAGGGTAGTTGATGAGTGGAACAGTCTGCCTAGTAGGGTTATTGAAGCAAGGACCTTGGGTAGTTTTAAATTTAGGTTGGATAAATTCATGAGTGAAAGGGGTTGGATTTGATTGGGAATTGCACATGAGTAAATAAAATTATCAAAGCTTATTTCTTGGGTAGCATTGAAAATTAGGTTGAACAAATATTCTGTTAGTGGGATGGAATGTGAAGGACCTGCCTAGTATGGGCCAACAGGCCTGCTGCAGTGTTCCTCCTTTCTTATGTTCTTATGTTCTTATATATGGAATTTTTCGAAACAAGATTGCTTAACACTATCCTTCCCAATAGAGCTAAGTGGTATAGATATGTTGATGATATTTTGTGCCTTATGCCTAAGGAAGTAGATATAAACCATTTCCTTGTTAAATTAAATAGCTTAGCTCATTCTATAAATTTTACTGTTGAATTCGAAGTAAATAACTCATTGCCCTTCCTAGATGTTTTTATTATTAAGGGTAATATTGATTTTAAATTTAAAATTTACAGAAAACCTACAAATAATTGTTCCTATGTACACTATTACTCTTCACATCAAGATAGAGTTAAAGTGTCGGTTTTTTCTTCAATGTTTTTGAGAGCTTTACGTATTTGTAGTCCAGAGTTCATAGATGAAGAAATCTCTAAAATTTATGAAATATCTAATGATTTAAAATACCCAAGAAATATAATTGATAAATCTTTTAAAATAGCTAGGAATACTTTTTACAATCCAAAAAGGGACAACCAATCTTATTCAACCAAAAATATGTTGGTTCTCCCTTACCATGAAAACTTGGTTGATATACCTTCCTTTCTTAAGAATTTTGATATCAAAGTTGTATTTAAAAATCTTGATACAGTAAAAGACTTTTGATAAAAATTCCCCAAAAAGCTGACGGATGTGTCTATAAGATTCCCTGTAAAATATGCGATAAAGTTTATTATGGTCAAACTGGTAAAAGTCTTGAACTAAGATTAAAACAACATAAATATAGCATTAGAACTGGACAAGATTCTAATGCTCTATTTATTCATGTGAGAGATTTTAACCATCCAATTGATTTTCAAAATGCTGAGAAGGTTGTATCAAGCAAGTCCATGGTTGAGAGAAATATAATAGAATCATGTTTCATTAAAAGCAGTTTTGAAAATAATATGAATATTTCTTTTGGTTTATATAAATTGGATTCATTTATAATTAATAAAATTTGGGAAGAATTTAATGATAAATTGGACTAATCTTAATTCTTGGGAAGAGTTTCAGGTCCTTTCTTATTTTCCTCTTCACAGAGTCGTGCGATGTTACGCTACTGTGAGGTGTAGTTTTGTTAGTGTGATGTGACTGTGAGGTGTAGTCTCGCCCCTTATTTAAGCCCTTTCTTGTCATGTTTCCTGTTATAGTTCCTTGATAATGTGAGTAGTCACGAAACCGCTTGGAATTCTTCTATTTTTTCATAGTGGTTTTCTTGCATATTTTGATATCACCTGTTTACTGTGATCTTTTTGCATATATATATATATATATATATATATATATATATATATATATATATATATATATATATATATAAATATATATATATATATGGGTGTGAAGCATGGGTTGCAAATGCTGCAGCGAGGAGGAGGCTGGAGGCAGTGGAGATGTCCTGTCTAAGGGCAATGTGTGGTGTAAATATTATGCAGAAAATTCGGAATGTGGAAATTAGGAGAAGGTGTGGAGTTACTAAAAGTATTTGTCAGAGGGCTGAAGAGGGGTTGTTGAGGTGGTTTGGTCATTTAGAGAGAACGGATCAAAGTAAAATGACTTGGAGAGCGTATAAATCTGTAGGGCAAGGAAGGCGGGGTAGGGGTCGTCCTAGAAAAGGTTGGAGGGAAGGTGTAAAGGAGGTTTTGTGGGCGAGGGGCTTGGACTTCCAGCAAGCATGTGTGAGCGTGTTAGATAGGAGTGAATGGAAACAAATGGTTTTTGGGACCTGACGAGCTGTTGGAGTGTGAGCAGGGTAACATTTTGTGAAGGGATTCAGGGAAACCAGTTAATTGATTTAGTTGGACTTGAGTCCTGGAAATGGGAAGTACAATGCCTGCACTTTAAAGGAGGGGTCTGGGATAGTGACAGCTGGGAGGGACTTATTCTCAGCTGTCGTATCTGAGCTCCTCTGCAAAGACAGTGATTATGTATAAGTGTGGTGAAAGTGTTGAATGATGATGAAAGTAATTTCTTTTTGGGGATTTTCTTTCTCTTTGGGTCACCCTGCCTGGGTGGAAGTTTGAGGTAATCAGTCCCTCGGCCTGGAGTCGATGTGTTCAGTCCATCAATCTTGTTTGAAGTGCAGCACAAGGCCGTAGAGGGAGCTTATATACTGTAGTCAGGTGAGGTGAAGCAGGAGGAGGCGGGGTCATAGTAGTACCATCCACTATTCGAAGTAGGTCTTCGTCCAAAGGTTGGACAAGTGTTGAAGAATTCGTTTGTATCAAGATCCCAAGCTGTTGCTGTGTCAGACAGGATGTAGATGAATGGTTCAGAGAACCGACAAGTTATAAATTAGACACATATGCAACACGTGGGTATCTTTATTGAGGAAACGTTTCGCCACACAGTGGCTTCATCAGTCCAATACAAAGTAGAAAGGTATAAGGAGAGGAGGAGTTTGAGGTAATCAGTCCCTTGTCGGTTCTCTGAACCATTCATCTACATCCTGTCTGACACAGCAACAGCTTGGGATCTTGATACAAACGAATTCTTCAACACTTGTCCAACCTTTGGACGAAGACCTACTTCGAATAGTGGATGGTACCACTATGACCCCGCCTCCTCCTGCTTCACCTCACCTGATTACAGCATATAAGCCACCTCTACGGCCTTGTGCTGCACTTCAAACAAGATTGATGGACTGAACACATCGACTCCAGGCCGAGGGACTGATTACCTCAAACTCCTCCTCTCCTTATACCTTTCTACTTTGTATTGGACTGATGAAGCCACTGTGTGGCGAAACGTTTCCTCAATAAAGATACCCAAGTGTTGCATATGTGTCTAATTTATAACTTGTCGGTTCTCTGAACCATTCATCTACACTCTTATTCTCTATCTCTCTCTCACACACACACAAACACACACACACACACACACACACACACACACACACACACACACACACACACACACACACACACACACACACACACACACACACTTCTTTAACAAGTTTCCCTTCATTAACATTCCCTCGGTAACGTCTTCACTTGCAACAGTAACTCGTGAACCTTCCGCTCTCTTCCTTATTTGTCTACACAACACTCCTTCCTAATTATAAATCAGGGAGGATCAGAAAGGATCAGAGATAACTAGGGGGATTAAGGAGGATCTGGAACGACCAGGAGGATTAGGAGACCAGGAGGATTAGGAGGACCTAGGACGATCTGAAGGATCAGAGAGGATCAGGCAGAACCAGGGAAGACCAGGCAGCATTAGGAAGACCTGGGACGACCAAGAGGACAAAGGAGGAGAAATGAGGATCAGGAGAACCAGGCCAGGAACAACCTGGAGGGAACAACCTAGACCAACCTGGGAGGACAAAGCTAGAGCAACCTGGGAGGACAAAGCTAGACCAACATGGAAGGACAAAAGCTAGACCAACATGGGAGGACAAAAGCTAGACCAACATGGGAGGACAAAAGCTAGACCAACATGGGAGGACAAAAGCTAGACCAACATGGGAGGACAAAAGCTAGACCAACATGGGAGGACAAAAGCTAGACCAACATGGGAGGACAAAAGCTAGACCAACCTGGGAGGACAAAGCTAGACCAACCTGGGAGGACAAAGCTAGACCAACCTGGGAGGACAAAGCTAGACCAACCTGGGAGGACAAAGCTAGACCAACCTGGGAGGACAAAGCTAGACCAACCTGGGAGGACAAAGCAAGATCAACCTGGGAGGACAAAGCAAGATCAACCTGGGAGGACAAAGCTAGACTAACATGGAAGGACAATGCTAGATCAATAGGGAAGACAAAGCTAGACTAACATGGGAAGACAAAGCTAGACCAATCAGGGAGGACAAAGCTAGACCAAATTTGGGAGGACAAAGCTAGACTAGTCTGGGAGGACAAAGCTAGACCAACCTGGGAGGACAAAGCTAGATCAATATGGAAAGACAAAGCTAGACAAACATGGGAGGACAGATCTAAACCAACATTAGAGGACCAACAAGGGAGGAACAATCCGGGAGTAACAACCTGGGAAGAACAACCTGGGACGAACAACCTGGAAGGAACAATCTGGGAGAAAATCTGGGAGGAACAACCTGGAACAACCCGGGAGGAACAACCTCGACCAATCTAGGCGCAGCAGCCTGGGAGGAACAACCTGGCACAACCCGGGAGGAACAACCTGGAACAACCCGGGAGGACCAACCTGGACCAACCTAGGAGGAACAACTTCTTTGGAACCTAGAAGGAACAACCAATTTGGAACAAATTGGGAGATAAAACCTATTTGGAACCTGGGGGAGCATCCTGGTAGGAACACCTTGGGGAGAACAACCTGGGGAGAGCAATCTGGGAGGAACAACCTGGGAAGAACTAACCAGGACCAAGGTGAGAGAATTAACCAGGACCAAGGAGAAGGAATTAACCAGGACCAAGGAGAAGGAATTAACCAGGACCAAGGAGAAGGAATTAACCAGGACCAAGGAGAAGGAATTAACCAGGACCAAGGAGAAGGAATTAACCAGGACCAAGTTGAAGGAATTAACCAGGACCAAGGTGAGAGAATTAACCAGGACCAAGGTGAGAGAATTAACCAGGACCAAGGAGAAGGAATTAACCAGGACCAAGGAGAAGGAATTAACCAGGACCAAGTTGAAGGAATTAACCAGGACCAAGTTGAAGGAATTAACCAGGACCAAGTTGAAGGAATTAACCAGGACCAAGTTGAAGGAATTAACCAGGACCAATTTGAAGGAATTAACCAGGACCAATTTGAAGGAATTAACTAGGACCAAGGTGAGAGAACTAACCAGGTCCATTGTGAGAGAACTAACCAGGACCAAGGTGAAGGAGCTAACCAGGACCAAGGTGAAAGAACTAACCAGAACCAAGGTGGGAGAACTAACCAGGACCAAGGTGAGAGAACTAACCAGGACCAAGTTGAAGGAATTAACCAGGACCAAGGTGAAGGAATTAAAACCCCCCCAAAAGGGGGAAAGGGAAATTAACCAGGGGGAAGGAGAAGGAATTAACCCGGGGGAAATTGAAGGAATTAACCAGGGCCAAGGTGAGAGAAAATTAAAACCCCCACCAAGGTGAGAGAATTAACCAGGGCCAAGGAGAAGGAATTAACCAGGGCCAAGGAGAAAGGGAAATTTAACCCGGGGCCAAGTTGGGAAAAACCAGGGCCAAGTTGAAGGAATTAACCAGGACCAAGTTTGAAGGAAATTTAAAACCCAACCAAGTTTTAAGGAATTAACCCGGGCCAATTTG